>LPNX010601442.1:231902-251633 GCA_001517045.1 Pseudotsuga menziesii | reverse complement strand
GCAAATTAGCCACCAGCGATCGCCAAACCAAAAGTGGTCATTGATATGCGGATTTTGGTCATTTTTTTGGTCACTAATCTCTCATTTTCCACTAGTGAACCAAGCATAGGAGATACTTAAGAACTAAGGTCACACAAAACAAGCAATAGAGACAAGATTCCACTAGAATGCAGATGTCCAATTGAAAGGAATTATACTATGGTATTGTTGAAATATTGTAACTTCAAAGGATATTCTAAATGTATTTTACTGATGTAACCCAAGGGAGATGTTATTATTCCTTCGTCGGGATGTTACTATTGTAATTGGTCATCATAGAGTCATGAGGTAAATCCTCCATTGTAAGTCAGGTCATTAGTACCCTAATGAATAATCTAAAATATTTTTTTGAGCCTTCCTAGGTGGAAGTCGACCCAGTCAGTTAAGTGGGGATAGCTTGTCTAGAGTAAAATTCGGTTAACATAATGTGTATAAAGAGAGGAGTTGTGTTCCTCATTATAACACAGACTCACTCACATTTGTAGCGCATAGGGGAGAGAGAGAGAGAGATACAGATCAGCAAGAAGGAGAATACCTATTTTGGGTTTTTATCTTATAAATATTATACAAAGGAAGTTTTGTTGGATTTTCTTCCCCTTGAGAGTTTCCCAAAGGAATTTTTGTTGGGTTTTCTTCCCCTTAAGGGTTTCCCAGTATAATATGGCATCTATCTTGTGATTGTGTTTCTTTTAGTGATTTTGCATGTGTTACTGTTGTGAATTTGTATTCAACATTAATGATATATAGTCTAGCATATGAAATCTTAACATGTTATTAGAGCTATCCTAAATAGGACAACTTTCACAAGGTGAAACTCTCTCTCCTCTCCCTCTAAAAGAAAATAGGGTTTTTGCAAAGTTTGGAATTTGGAAGATATTCTTACATAGAAATTTTTGTCTCCATAGAGTGCATATATTGAGCCCAGGATCAAATTTTTTGGGTGGTTGAATCTCCAGGAAAGCCAAAACCTAGTTTAGATGTGAACCCAAAAACCAAAACCAGAAATTATGTAGAAGCTACAACCTCAAAAGAAATTTTTGAAGGGTGAATATTTGGGATCTCTAGAAATCAGTTGGACCAACCAACTCACCTCATTCAAGTGCATATCCTGGTAAGGCCAGTTTTTCATTTTGAGAAATTTCAATTTTCAGTGACCTACTGGACAGGATGGCCCTAAGCACTAAGCTTGAGGACAAACTGGAAGGCATAGAAAATTTCCTAGAATGGAAGTATAGGATCAGTATCAATATAAAAGAGAATGGCCTTGATAAGTACATCAAGGATGAATTTGTAGAACCTAAAGAATATGAAACTAAGGAGAAGCATGAACAAGACCTAATCAAGGCAGTGAGGATCATTGTTGATTCTATCAAATATCACTTGATCCCTCAAGTTTCATCTAAGAAGACACCAAACCAAATGTATGATTCACTTTCTAGAATGTATAAGGGAAGGAACATCAACAAAAAGATGAATTTGAGAGCTCAACTGAAGTGAACCAAGATTATCAAAGGAGAATCAATTCAAGATTACTTCACAAGTGTCTCCCAGTTCAGAGAGAAACTAAGTTCTATTGGAGACACCATTGATGAGGATGAACTAGTTATTACTGCTCTCAATGGTCTCACCAGACCTTGGGACTCATTCATATAGACTCTGTGTGCCAGAAAAGAAAGTATGAAGATTGAAATAGTATGGGAAGATTGCATTCAAGAAGAAGCTAGAGTAGCTTATAAAGAAGCACTACTCAGAGAAGATGATCAAGCTCTAGCCATCCATACTAAAGGAATAAAGCAATCAAACTTCAACAAAGGTAATCATAAACCTTCACAAAAGAAGTTTCAATTGAAAAAGAATGATTACTCAAAGTATCAATGCTACAACTGTCATGATATAGGCCGCTTTGCAGAGAGTGTCCATCACCAAAGAACAACAACAACAACAAGTTACATAATGCTCATCTAGTTGAAGATTAGGATGAGGAAGAAAGATCTCAAAAGAGACTAACTAGAGAAGAATATGTAGAATAATATTTACTATTCTTTGCACTCTCTAGGTCTATAACATGTGGAGAAGATACATGGCTTATTTATAGTGGTGCTTCAAAGAAAGTGATAGGGAAAAAGAAAAATCTATCAAGACTTGAAGAAAATAGCTCTCCTCAAAACATATCATTAGGATATGACTATCAATATCCCATAAAAGGTATTGGTGAATCAAGATACAAGCTTGACTCTGGGACTTCCATGAATATGAAGGAAGTACTGTATGTACCAGGTTTGAAAAAGAACTTAATTTCCATCTTAATTCTATATAGTAAAGGATATATAGTTTCTTTTATAGATGGGAAAGTGCTTATGTGTTCTAAAGAAAATACACTTGAATATGTTGTGGTCATTGGTGAAGAAGAAGGAGTATTGTACAAACTCAAAGGACATCTAGAGATAGCCCTTGTCCATGAGACTACCAGCTCAAGTGAACTATGGCATAGGAGGTTTGGTCACATCAAATACGAATAACTTCCCTATGTGAGAAAGGTGGTAATAGGGTTACCATATTTGAATATTGATCATGAGGGAACTTGAAAAGGATGTGCAAGAGGAAAGAACATCAAGAATCCCTTTCCAAAAAGTGAAACAAAGACTAAAGGTACATTAGAGCTAATTCGTTTTGATGTATGTGGTCCTATGGCCTCCATATCATTAAGTGGATATAAATATTATGCCACATTTATTGATGACTATTCAAGAAATACATGGATATACTTCTTGAAGAACAAGAGTGATGTGATCAAAAATTTTGAGGAATTCAAATCCTTGATAGAGAAGTTCCATTCAAAAAGAAGAATCAAGACACTGAGATGAGATAATGGTGGAGAATACACTTCAAATGAATTTGAAGCATTATGTAAGGAGGAAGGAATCAAGAGGGAACTAACTACTCCCTATAATCCCCAACAGAATGGTGTTGTGTAAATAAATAATAGAACTAGTATGGAAGCATTGAAAACAATGATTCATGGCCAAGACCTTCCCATGCACCTATGGGATGAAGCAACAAGAACATCCTTATATGTGTAGAATAGATTATCTCGCAGTTCTCTTATATTCAATACTTCTAAAGATATGTATATAGGAAAGAAACATGAAGTGAGTCATCTCAAGATATTTGGATGCCCAATATATGTACATATTCTGAAAGAGAAGAGAACCAAGTTGGATCCTTCTGGAAAGAAGGGAATATTTGTTGGATACTGTGAAGTCTCCAAATCCTTCAGGATATACATTTCAGGATTCCATCATATTGATATTAGTAGGGATGTAACATTTGATGAAGAGACGACTCTTAAAAAATCTAGAAGGTGTCATCTTGAAGAAGTACATGAAGAGGGTGTACCTCCCAGAATGGTAGAAACTGAACCCTATCCTGAAATAGTAGAATATGAATATCATGATATGCTAGAACCTCAGGAACCGCCTACTATGGATATCTCTCAAAAGAGAAAACCTTCTTGGGTAAGAGAATTATACAGGAAGTAGAGAGATATGGATATCCAGAAGGCTCCACAACAACAAAGAAAATATCAAATCCATACTCCAGTTATGTAGCTTTGATGTGAGACCTTGTAGATCAAAAACCCATTAGCTATGACGAAGCTGCATAGAAGAAAGAATGGGTTGAAGCAATAACGAAAGAATACCAGTAAATAATGAATAATGATGTTTGGGATATGGTACCCAAACCAGAAAGAAAAAGTGTGGTATCTTCGAAATGGATCTACATTTTAAAACATGCTGGTGATGAAAGTATTGAAAAGTACAAGGAAATATTTGTGGCTAGAGGATTCTCTTAGAAAGAGGTAATTGATCCTGAAGAGACATTTGCTCCACTAGCAAGGTACACTTCCATCAGAATCATCATGGCACTTGCTTCCATGATGAAGTGGGATCTACATCAAATGGTTGTAAAGATATCCTTCCTAAATGGTATGATTGATGAATAGGTTTACATCGAACGATCACTAGGATTTGAAGTTGAAAACAAAGTGACTCATGTATGTATGTTGAAAAAGGATATGTATGGATGGAAGCAATATCCTAGAGCTTGGTATGGTATAATAGATAGCTTATTTTAAAGCTTGGGATTTACCAAGAGTAAAGCTGATCCTAACCTTTAAATGAAGGTTATGGATGATGAACCAATCATACTATTATTGTATGTAGATGATCCATTTTTTACTGGAAATGGGAAATAGATCACATAGAGAAAGAAGAACATAGTTGAAGAATTCGAGATGAAAGATCTTGGATTAATGCATTATTTATTTGGGCTGGAAGTGTGGAAGAGCCCAAAAGGAATCTTTCTAAATCGTGGAAAGTATGCGGTAGAAATATTGAAAAGATTTGATATGTTGGATTGTAAATCCATGGCCACACCCATGGACACCAAATTGAAGTTATTATCTGATGAGTCATCATAGTTAGTGGAAAATACTCAGTACATACAGATCATTGGGTCATTAATGTATCTAACGAATACAAGACCAGATATATGCTTTGTTGTGAACACCTTAAGTCAGTATATAGTTAAACCTAAATGGGTTCACTTCATAGCTGCAAACCATTGATGAGGTACCTGAAAGGTACGATAGACTTGAGCATTTACTATCATAGAGATCGTGACTACAAATTGTATGGATATATGGATTCAGATTGAGAAGGAAGTGTCGCAAATAGCAAGAGCACCTCGGGTGGATGTTATTGTCTGGGATCCACCATGAGCTCATGGTTTAGTAAGAAATGGTCTAGTATTTCTCTCAACACAGCTGAAGCAGAGTACATATCAGCTTGCTTTGCTAGTTGTGAAGTGATATGGCTTCAGAAACTAATGTCAGGACTATTTGACATAGAGTTGGACACCACAGTGATTCTTTGTGATGGCTAGAGTTCCACAAAGATGATAGAGACTATGATGTTCCATGATAAATCAAAGCACATATAAATATGATATTTTTATATCATGGATATGGTATAAAAGGGATATATAAAGCTCCAGTATGTGAGTACCAATGAGCAAGTTGTTGATCTGCTGACCAAGCCTCTATCTCAAGAAAAGTTTGAATATTTCTGTGACAAGCTTGGTGCAGTAAAAAAATAATTTCCCCGCAAGGAGGTACAATGATGGGACTACAAACTTTCCTTACAAGAAGGAATGATGAATATATGGACTCTCTTCGGAAAGGAGGAACAAGTCGAACATATGGACTCCCCTAAAAAAGGAAGAGCATGTCAAAGATATGAACCCTCCTCAAACAAAGGGGGATTTGGTTGATAATATTGGATCCTCCCATGAAAGGGGGATTGATTATAAGACTATCATTGATGATGGGATGATAGTGATCCTCCAGTATGAAAGAGGCCAAGTGCTCCTAAAGATGTTGACAAGGTTTGACATTCGCTTGTGGAGGATAGTATCCTCTCTTGAGGATTGCAAGTATAACACTCTGTTAATGAGAGTGGTCCTTACTAGCAAAGGATGGTTCTACAAACGTTACTCTTGCATGGAGAGTACCCACATTTACTTATGAATGCAGTAGAATAACACTCGCTTAGGAGTGGCACTATCCTTAGTGGAAAGGATGTTCTACGATGAGTCCTTACGGATGATAGGGTCGACATTTACATGCAGTCGAGATCTACTTTGCAGACATTACTCTTGTATGGAGAGTATACCTACATTTATATGTAGATTCCATAGAATAACACTCACTTGGGAGTGGTCCTATCCTTAGTGTCAAGGATGCTCTATGATGAGTCCTCACAGATGTTGTAGTATAACACTCACATGGAGTGGTCCTAGTTATAACAGTATGAGAATGTCCTACGATGAGGGTCAACACCTAGGTGCAGTCAAAATATGCTCTGCATACAATACTCTTGTATGGAGAGTATGCCTACATGTGCATGTAGATTTTTTATTATAACACTCGCTTAGGAGTGGTCCTAGATTTTAATTTGAGGATGCACTATGATGAGTCCTTATGGACAACAAGGGCTAGCATCTAGGTGCAATTGATATCTACATTCAGTTGTAGATGATTCGGCTGGTTGATGCTATGGACCCTCCTCGTTAAGTGGGAGTAGGTTGATGGAGGATTTCATCATCCTTGAAACTATGTCCTAAAGTGATAGGTATTTATCATCCCGCAAAGAGATCGTGTGTACTATCAAAGTGTGGCTACATGTGGTGAAGAAGGATCAAGAAGATCAAAGTGTGGCTACAAAGGATCAAGTAAATCAAAGTGTTGCTACAAAGGATTGAAAAGATCGAAGTGTTGATGCTATGAAGGATCGAGAATATTGAAGCGCTGCTGCAAAGGATCGAGGAGATAGAAGTTTTGATGCAAAGGATCAAGAAGATAGAAGTTATGCTGCAAAGGATCGAGAAGATCAAAGTGTTTATACAAAGGATCAAAAAGATCGAAGCGTTTCTACAAAGGATTGAGAAGATCGAAGTACTGCTACGAAGGATTGGAAGATCGAAGAGCTGCTAGAAAAGGATCAAGTGATTGTGTGATGAAGAAGATGAAGAAATTAAAGAGTAACTGTTCCAGTTACTGATGAATGTTAAAAACTTCCTCTGAATTATATATTTATTACCTCGATACTGCAAAAGATACTCTCTCTTGTTACTCCTATAGTCTACGATGACATTGTCAGTAGAATAACCTTCTTGTTAAGGGGGAGTGTTGAAATATTGTAACTTAAAATGATATTCTAAATGCATTTTACTAATGTAACCCAAGGGAGATTTTATTATTCCTCCGTCAAGATGTTACTATTGTAATTGGTCATCATAAATTCATGAGGTAAAGCCTCCATTGTAATTTGGTTCATTATTACCCTAATGAATAATATAAAATATTATTTTGAGTCTTCTTAGGTAAAGTCAGCCCAATTAGTTAAGTGGGTCCAATTTGTCTAGGATAAAAATCAATTGACATAATGTCTATAAATAGAGGATTTGTGTTTCTTATTATAGGACATACTCACTCACTTGTGTAGCGCATAGGGGAGAGAGAGAGAGATTAGCAAGGAGGAGAATACATGCTTTGGGGTTTTATTTTATACAAATTATAAATAGGAATTTTTAATGGATTTTCTTCCCCTTAAGGTTTTCCCATGATAAATATTGTGTCTATCTTGTGATTGTGTTTCTTTTAGCGTTTCTGCACATGTTACTATTGTGAATTTGAATTAAACACTAATGATATCTAGTATAGCATATGAAATCTTAACAAGTATTTCCTAGAGGAATGTAGCTTAAAATCTGTAATTTCTCTAAAACAAAATTGGGAACATTTAAGGAAAACCACTTCTTATTAGGGTAAAACACAAAGAAATCAAGGAATCTTTCGAATGACAAGAGAGTATGAGGAAGAGAGGTATTCCAATGTAATTCTTGAAAGATAAACTTTATCTATTTTTCTCATATGGAATTCATACCCACGGATACATTTTATGGCCAAAATGGAGGTCTTCAAAGAACCAATTCACAATGTGAGATATCATATTCATGAAGTGGATTCCAAATACAAGAACAAGTCCCATGAGTTCCCAAGTACTTAGTATATGAAACCAATTCAAACCCATTGCTACCCAAATCAAGTTGTGGATTTTAAATCCACTCTCATCTTTATGAGTCCAAATTTTTACACAATTTCATGGTTGCACAAGATAGGTAAAAAATAAATGTGCATTAATTCCTCTATTAGAAATGTTGATTATTTATGAAATGAAGATTTGTGAGCTTCATAATGTATGATAATGATGTCTTACAATAACTATTGAAAAAATGTCACAATTGTGTCAAATATAGGTGATAATAATGAATGTTGAGCACTATTGTAATGTCCTTTTTTCAAATTTTTTGTGAAATGCACAAATTGGGAAAAATTCAAGCTTACTAGTCATGACTCTAGAGGGTTCCAACTTTTAGCAAATCGTCCTGAATTTGAAAAGAGATGGTATGGTGAATATTAAAAAATCCCAAAGTGTTTTATGGATACTTTGTATCATACTTTATACCTCTGCAAAAAATATTTGGCTAATGACAAAAAGACCAAAATTACTAGGAAATTGTGTTCAAATCCCCCCAAGGGTGATGGCCAAAATAGATCTTCAAATCAAGTATGACCCTCCTAAATTTAAGAAAAGAGAATTTAAATGAGTATAATAAATCAATTAATTCCCTTAATAATGTTTATTAAGTTCTGTAAATGTATTATGGTCTGCAACATTTGTAGGGTAGCTTTCAGTGAAATCTGCTTATGGGGAAATTGCATAACTAGCTTGATTTTGACATATGAAAGGTGGAGTATAAGGATGTGACATATAGAGACCATATAAATAATACAATTGGATTACCAAATAGTATTAAACACTATATAAATCCCTTCATACAAGTATGGTATACAACTCATTCAGTATGGGAGTCAAATACATGAAAACTAGTGAATTAGTAGCATGGAATTGCAAGAGTTTCACAAATGGATTTCTTGGATTTCGACCCACTGAGCATAGAGAAATTAAATTAAAGTGTAACACATCATATATGTCTGTCACAATATCATAAAACTCAATTACCATCCCTCATACAAATTTGGTACAATACTCATTCAAGATTGAAGCTAAAGTCATGGAAACTAGTGATTCAATGGCATGGGAATGAAAGCTTTTAACACATGAGTTTATTGGATTTATACCCAGAGAATATATGGAAATTAAATTAAAAAGTAATACATTATATATATCTTTCCCAACATCATCCAACTCATATAATATCCCTCGTACAAATCTGGTATAAAACTACTTCAAGGTTGAAGCCAAATCCATGAAGACTAGTGATACAAGGGCATGAGTATGCAAGATTTTCATACAGGTATCTATGATATTTCGAATTAAAGATAATGTGTAAAAAATATTTCATAGCCATACATCATATATTAATCCCCCTTCATCATAAAACTCATATAAATGTCCTCATACAAATCTGATATAAGTCTACTTCAATATTGAAGCCAAATCCATGAAAACTAGTTATTCAAGAGCATGGGGAAGGAAAGCCTTTCATACATGTATTTATGATATTTATACTTGTATAAAATATGGAGATGATATTACATATCCAGATATCATAAATTAAATCTTTGGCATCAACCATCCTCAGCAAGGCGCAAGAATCACGCCAACAAGTGTGCCATCAATTGTGAGCATGGGGAAATGGAGAAGAAGGAATGAGAGAATGGAGAGATAGATGAGAATTTGAATTTAGGAACTTAAAACTGAAAATAAAAATCCTTCATTAATCTCCCATGATTTTTCTTAATTTCCTCTCCATCAACCAACTTAGAAAGGAATCCAACTCCCTCGAAATTGGTTCACTAGCAGGGTAAGTGTGCACTCATCGTGCAATGGACAAGAAAAAGTTCTTCAAAATGCCAAAGGCCATTTAAAAAAATGATCAAAATATATTATCATTCCTCATTAAATAATTTTATTAACTTCATGAGACCTCCTAATTTCAAATTTCCCTTCATTAGCTTCCTCCAACTCATCTCAGTGGTTTAGTAACTCTCATGACACTTATCTTCCTCTTCATGATCCAATTCTTTCCCCAATTCGAATGGCTACCTATAACTCCCAAATTCGACATCTTGGTGGTTATTTTTGGCCATTACATGTCATATTTTTCATATTTTAGCAATCAGGTCTGAATTTTTCATACTTGGCAGAGAATCTTCCATCATTTGTTGTCATAGAGTGCATATAATCTCCTTCCAAGTGACACACCTGGTCTCCTAGTCTCTTCCTCTTCCATAGGAGTTACCCTCATTTACCAATTAGAATTCCTTATTTACTTATATGATATTTTACACCACATAACCATCCAATAATTTTACATTAACCATTTGTTTGAATTTGGATGAATATCATGCCAAGTGTCGGAAAATCTGGTCACCCAAAGGCTCGACAAGCTTCCAAGTGTCTTCATGAACTCGTGCCACCTTATTTTCTTAGAATTTATCATTTATATGAAACAATTAAATTTTAATATGGTAAAATAAATTCCTTCGGGTCCCATATCCCCTTATTACAAAATTTATGTATCCATCGCAACCTAGGGAACTAGTAGGTTGATGAAACATTATTTGCAAATAGTCTTATTTGGAAATTATTTAATTGGGGACATGAAAAATCCTCCCCACTAAACATTGCTTGTCCTCACGAAATTCCAAGTTTGTATGTAGCAATATTTTTTCATATTCCCAAGTGGCATCCTCATTCGGTACTCTTTCCTTTATACCAAGTGCTTTGTTATGGTTTTGCTCATTAATTTTCTTTAGCTGCAATTTTAGTAGTGGCACTCATGTACTACAATTTTGTGTTCCCAAAAGTAAAGAGATGTGGATTGTAAATATTGATATATCCTATTAAATCACCACTAGCATGAAAATGATTAATCAAATACATAAAAACCAAATTTGTGCAAATAATATTTACCTCCATATTTTGGAAACCTTTTCTGAACTTTCAGCCCTTTTTGGTTTTGTATAATTCTTTGAAGTTGGTACTGAGTTACCAAGCTTTAAGTTTCTTAAGATTCCAATAAAATATCAGAGAGAAACCACCATGATTTTTGATGCACTACTCTGATTACAATCATCTTCTCAAGTGGTGAATAAATCTCCAATTCTGCTTGTTGCCCCCACAATTGAAACCAATGAGACCAAAAATTATCCCAGGGTCCCCTATGATCCTGATACATGCATGGTGTGAAATTTATATGACGAAATGTAATGAAAACCAAGAATGTGAAAATTGAATCCATCTCTCAAAGGGTCTCCCACATAGGAAACTGGAACACTACTCTGCAAAGATGAACTCAAATAACTGAAGGTTGGTTTGCTTTCTCAAACCAACAACCAAACTGCTACTCCAAGTGAGATGAAACCAAGCAATTCCAGGATCCCATTGTTGGTATTGCACCCTTACAAACATCATGAGTAGAAAATATAGATCATGAAAGTACATAACAACATCATACAAATGTACATCAAGAAGGTACCTCATCAAAGAATCATGAAAGTGCTTGTACATCCAAGCAAGTTGATCACTATGTGGCCCATACACACACGCATCAAGTATTATATCAAATCTGCCCCAATGACATAGGTGAGCATCTCATGTCCAATAATTCTTCTCCAAAAAATATATAATGTGCATCAATATAATCAGACATGTGTTCTTTCGTCCAAGAAGTGAATGACGAACCTCCACCAAAATCTGAGCCAAATAAGGAGCAAAGAAAACATGAAGACTTCAAGTGGCTCAAAAAATTCTCATCAATACACCCATGAATATGTATATATTCATGAAATTACATGGTATGTTTCTTCAAACAATAATTTTATTCAATCATATATATCTTCACCCAAGTGTGGGATGAATTTCCTCCAACATCAAAAGGACTAGGCAAGGAGCAAGAAAAATCATGAGTCTCCAAGTGACTCAAGTGAATACCATAGGTGCATCCATGTAGATGTGTATCATCGTAATGTAAAAGTGGATGTTGCTGAAAATGTAAATAATATGGTTCTATAATCATGTCATCATCAAAAGGAGAGATAGGATTTTCATACTCCTCATCTCGCACCATCAAAAAGAAACCTTTCACCCATACTTCATTAGGATGAATGCTACAAAATATGGAAGTGTAGGATGTAGGAGAAAGAACCAGCTCACCAAAAGGATTATAAAGTCCAAAATATTCATCATGTGAAGGATCCATAGGGGTAGGAACATGCACCTCCCTCAAAAATGCAAAAAATTCCTCATGGTTTGGTTCCAATGTAGTGGAATCGTGCACTTCTTCAAAAAGTGTGCAACCATATTCAAGAGGAAAGTCAAGTTCCTCTTCCACCACAACAAGTTCTTGGCTCTCACCAAGGTCATATTCAAACAAATCAAGAACCTGCAATTTTCCATGTCTCTCATGATCCCTCATGTCATGAGAATCCTCCAAGCAATTAACCATATGAAAATCTAAAACATAGGAGGAAGAACAAGTATCTCACAACCTCTCAAGAAGTTGCTCATTATGAATTTTGAGATTATGTATATATTCATTATTATTCAAGTAGGATTCATGTAACCATTCACTAAGCTCAATGAAATTTTTTCTATCAAAAATCAAAGACATGAAATTACCTTTGATGTTGCACATTTCTCTTTGACTCTTCTCCATGTCTTCAAGGAAGGATGGCTCCTCCAATGAAGAAACTTTCCAACAATAATTTGATACCAATGCTTGAGTGTAATGGAGTATGCTAAGGTCCTCTTGGATATCCCTTTCTCTCATATTTAAAGACCATTCAATGAAGGATGGTTCATGAGACTGAACCTCCTCTTATTCTTTCTGCTTGATTTGATCAACTTCTTGAAGCTCAAGTGGTGATGGGGAAGTTGATCTTGGTTCTTCATTATCTGCTACAAGGTCTTCATATTTATGCTCATGAGAAATTTGTTGAGTATATAGTTGTCATTGATGTCAAATATGTTCAGTGATGACAAAGGAATAACCAAGGACATAATGGTAGAGTGAACTCAGTGAAAGACAAAGGTAATGATGACTTGGCATGGATGATGAAAAGGATGATATGATGACAAGGAATGGCATGGCATAGATGATGAGGTGGAAAGAAGGACATGGTAGGCTATACCTTGTTATAATGGCTATCTAGTAAAGGTCTCATTTTGACTTCAACATCTCTGAGGAGAAAGATATGGGCCTGCCAAGACAGGGTTATACACCAATGGAGATAAAAATGAGTAGTCTCAAGAGGATGCTTGCCATATATTATGGGTTAGAGTAAATGCCTGCAACATATAGAGGTATTGTACACTTGTGTTTTCTATATCTGACCATGTCTTCATATTTTCTTGGAAGAAGCTGAGGAAGAAGTTATGGACCTGCCAAAATAGTGTTTTTAGGTAGATTGGATCAGACTAAGAAAATTGTCGAAGTGTCATAACAAAAGGTTGGAAGACTATTTTCAAATGTCGGCCATAGGCTATGTGTTAGTCAATAAGATTTAAAGGTGATATAGTCTTGTTCACTGTTGAAATGACTTTCTATCCTTGCTCTTAGTTTTCTTTATGGTGACTAGATAAGGAAAATATCATTATGGAAAAATGAAGAAAATGTATGTTAAGTACTAAAGATAGAAATTTGACTAAGTGTCAAATTCACAAGGTTGGAAGAGGCATTTGGAAATGTCCACCAAGGTTTATCTATGTGATGATAATTTCATCAGAAGAAGTAGATATTTTCCTAATGAACTAGATACCCAACCATCAAGTCAGACTCTCGTCTACCTCTCACACGTGCGAATTGTCAACCTGCCAATAGCCAAGAAAAGTGTTGATTTTCATATGGAGATTAAAAAATGGCTAAGTGTTAAAACAAAGTAAAGTGAGGATTTGAAAGAATCATAGATTCAATGGTTAGGAAGAATCCCGCATGAGATCCGATGGTTAAGGATCAGTTCCGCAAAAGATGGGGGGAAAAGGTGAAGATCAACGGTTGAGATAAGATCTACAATACATCTACGGTCGTAGGAGGATTTCACCAAAGAAGGAGTGCGAAAGAAGAAATATAAATCAGATCAAGAGATAAACGACCAGGAGTGAACCCTAGAAATCAATGATTCAAATGGAAAGCGAAAGGAGAAAATTGGAAATCAGAAGAATACAAATTTCAGTTTCGATAAGTGCAAGTGCTGAGATCCGATTCCGAAATCCGGAAATCAGAAAGGTGAAGTTCAAAAATTGAAAAAGATGGAATTTACGGAGACTGAAAGTCGGAGAACCAAATTCCAAAATCTGAAATCCGGAAATTGGAAAGGTGAATTTCAAAAATTGAAAAAGGTGGAATTTGCGGAGACTGAAATTTGGAGAGCCGAATTTCGAAATCCAAATTCCAGAACTCAAAAAGGTGAAGTTCAGAAATCGGAAAAGGTGGAATTCATGAAGACTGAAAGTTGGAGAGCCAACTTCAAAACTCTAAAATCCAGAAATTGAAAAGGTGAAGTGCAGAAATCAAGAAAGTGTTGAAAGTGCGGAAAAAATGTTTCAATAGTTGTTGTTCCGATTTTCTCCTCCTGATGATCAATGGTCAGGAAAACTCCCAAAGAAGAGCAACGGTAGGGAATCATTGAGGAAGAAATTTTGTGCAGAAATGTGATTTTGAGGGGGAAATCTATGTGTTATATTGATAGACCAAAGAGACTCAAAATTAGATCAATTGCCTAGATTGATTCTGGAGAAGGAGATTGCGGAAGCACTAGAAAACACTAAGTCAAGCTGCAGAAATGAATTATGAGGTGCGTCCATAAATGGTAAAGAAGAATGTCCACAGGTAACTCGTATATGGAAGGTGAAGCCCGTGTTTTGTGAGAGAAACATGTCCAGATAATCCTGCGATGAAAATAGCCTGCAAAGAGCCCACATAGGAGGAAAAGAAGCCCAGAGGTGTGAGAAAAAGAGAATCTCGAAGGTCTGAAGATAGATCATTCCCACTGATGGAGGAGAGGAAGTCCACAGGAATTGGTTAGATGAATCCTGCAATCATAGAAGAAGGGATCTCATAGATCATAAATGATCAATAAGTTTTTAATTAATTATTTAATTAAAAATCGTTAATCATAGATTGTTGAAAAGGTATGACAATCACATTTGAAAGGGCATGATTGTGAAAGAGTATGTTTCCAGAATAAAGAGATGCATCCTTACGAAAAAAGAAGGTGCTTATACATAGAGGTATGAGTGAGAGAACATGCTTGGAGTTCCACATGAGAAAATTAGAAACAGAGACTAGTGGGTGTGATAGAGAATGGAGGGAAAAGAAATTTAGCATATTACAAAAAACATATTAGGGTGGCATGGTGGCGCTAGGGCGGGAATCATGCCTGCAGGGGGTTGTTTCCTCCTTCCAGTAGAAGCTGGTAAATTGGGTGTAGGATCATCTTGTCAATTGTAACTGACAAAATAGGGTTTTGTAGCATCCTTTCAGTAGAAAATAATAAACCAGGGGGTCGTATCCTCCTTCCAGTGGTAGATGGTAAATAAGGTGTCGTAGCATCCTTTCAGTAGTAGCTGATAAACCAGGGGGTCATAGCCTTATTCCAGTAGTTGCTGGTAGGGTGTAATACCATCCTTATCTGTAGCAGTAGGAAAAACTATTTGTAAATAACAATTTTTCAGTAATAGGATGTATTGGTGGTTTACCCTATTGGGCTTCCATGTTAAAATTGTGTTCTGTGTATTCTTGTTGTTTTGTGCTTTTAATAATAGATTTAAAAAGTGGTTAAATTAGTAAAAAAATATAACAATATTGATTCACCCCCCTCTCTCAGTATTGACCAATAAACTAAAATTTGGTATCAAAGAGAGGTTCCTTCACTACAATTTAACCACTAGAAGGAAGATCCCATTAAAACCACTATGGATCAACAAGAAGAGATTTACATAGTAAACGGATCTCCAATACTTGGAAAAGAAGAATACATATTTGGGAGTACACGAATGAAAATTTATCTGAAGGAATTGGGACATGATGTATGGAATTTAATGATCACTGATTACTTCCCACCAAAGAGGGTAAGGACCCCATCTCAAAATAAATCCAAGAAAAATAACCCAATGACAATGGCTTCAATCCTTGATGTATTACCTGATGATGTCAAAGAGAATATAGGTGAATGTAACTCTAAAAAGGAACTTTGGGACAAGATAAAATACCTCTAATCAAGTGAGAAAATAGCAGAAGGAATACTTTCTATTCTCAAGGATGTTAGTGAATATTAAAAGATAAGTGAGGATGAAGAAAATTCATTTATAGGGACAACAAAATTAGATGAGGGATCGGAAGTGGATGTAGAATCCCAATACATGGTTGTTGTAGATGAAATTGAAAAATGTAGGGAAAAGAACAAAGTCTTGAAAGAAAAATTGTCAAAATATCAAGAAGAGTTGTACAATTCAAGACAATAAGTGTTGGCTAGTATGGAAGAGGTGAAGAACTTAAAACAAGAAGTTGTTGAATTTAAGGAAGAAGTAATTAAGCTAAAAGATAACTTGATTGTTAGTGAGAAGTTCAAGGAAAGTACTGAAGCTCTTAATAAAGCCCTTAGCTTACAAATATCCCCTAGGGAGAAAATAGGTCCTGGATATAATCATAAAGGATCAAGATCCATCATTCATGAAAAAGTTAAAAATGTTAAATGTCAACATGATTCCTCCAAAGATACACCTAGGAAGTAGAAGAATCACAAGGAAATCAAGTCCAGTTATCATAATTCTGCTCATCCTCCCAAGATGAAAAATTTTAGAATACATGCAAATGAAAAGATTCATTACAAGTAGAAAAACCAAATATTCTCCAAACATACATTCTATGGATATTGTCATTTATGTCATGAGTTTAGTCACAAGGCTGATAATTGTAGAATCAAAGAAGAAGATGAAGGGCTGATAATGAAAGAAGACACCAACATCTCTAATGGAAAAAGGATTTTTTGTTTCATATGTCACAGTATTGGACACTTTGCAAAACATTGCAAGAAAAGTACATGCAAATCTTCCCATGAAACTTAGAAAAATGTATGGAAGATGAAAACCAAGGAAGAAAGAAATAAAAAACCAGTAAGCAGAGTACCTCTTGGAAAAATATGGACAAGAAAGGAGGACTCCAAAGATATAGAAGAAATAAATATTTCAAACATCAGTGAGGTCTACAAAGATGATGATGAACATAATTATTCCATACATAAAACGAGCATCCATTATAAGGAAAAATAAGATGGATATGTAAAAGAATACACCAATAAAATTTAAGGTTTAAAGAAGGATGTAGTGATGATTGTGGGTTCCTTTCCTAAAAGATATCTCATGATTTAAATAGAGCCCGGAAAATAGCATTAGAAAGGATCATATTGTTAGGAACCCATGTCAATCCTTCTCTTTACCGTGTTAGTATATTGTTGTTGGACCCATATGCTTTGTAAGTCGTCCCATAGTAATTGTTGATCCATAGTTTGTGTTATTGTTGTTGGGCGCATATGCTTTGTAAGCCGCCTGTAGTATTTGTTGATCCATAGTTTATATTGGCCCATGGTTTTGACCCATAGTATTGGCGCCTATTTTTAGTATATAAGTGTGTGTTGAGGCCAAGGAAGGCACCATGAAGTTATTTTGTATTGAGCTTGCTCAAAGGAGGTTGCCCCCTCGAAGTGCCCTGTGATTAATATAAAAGTGATTTTGAGTTTTGCTGCTATATCGTGTATTTTGATTAATTATTTGCTGCAGGGTCCTCACATCTGGTATCAGAGCACTTTCTTGGGCTCGTTGGGTGAAATTTCTGCCCAATTTTTTTTTTTTTTGTTCGCTTCTGTTGCAGGTTCGGATCTGGGAATAATCCATGTCCGCTTAACTGTGGGAAGTACTTGGTAATAAGCCCTAAAACTCATTATGAGGAGTACCACAGGAACCCCAAAGTAGCTGGCCCATTGAGAGGACCTGCCAGCGAAAAGGGCAACGACCCCTACCTGATTGACTAGTTCCCACCCGTGAGGTAAACCAAGAGCTGTCGTTTGTGGCCAAGCGGTTATCAGTTTTACCTGAGCCATGGAGTGAGGGGTACTGCCCCAATACGCAAGCTGTCAGACAGCATTGGTGGCCGAGTGAATCCCTTCAACCGATAGGAAGCCACACATACCTGGGGTCCATATCTATTTTCAGTTGCACAATCGTAGATTTCCTCTGTCCAGAACTGTTGCCGGTCAGTTCCATGTCGTTGCAGATCCATTTTTTGCTGATCACTTTCGTGTCGTTGCAGATTCCGTTGTTTCCGATCACTTTCGTGCCGTTGCAGATCCCTTCCTGAACAAAAAAAAAACGAGTATAAAATTCTGTTTTTTGGCCATATCTCCTTGGTTTCAACTCTGTTTTCCCTGAAACTTCACTGACACCTCTGCAATTCCATTCTACATATTTCATTTCTGAAGACCCTATCCCAAATTCCACTTCCCAAGACCTGAAATCCCACATTTGTTTATGTTTAGGGTTTTCCATAACTCCTTCGATTTTCACCCAAACGCCTTCAAATTTTTCCACCGTATTCCTTTCCTCATTCTGCTTCTTTGTCCCTCTCTACCAAATTTTCTCATTCTTTCACCCCGCTCCTAAAATCCCCTTTTTTTGCTTCCCTGTCCTTTCGACAGTGTCCAAAACTTACTCAAACCCAAATTACCCTTCCGATTTTTTCCCAAATCTAGATTTTCCTCTACTGAAACAGTTTCTGTTTTTGTTTTTCTACCCACTTCCCCCCCCCCAAAAAAAAAAAAAAAAAAACCCCCGGTTATGGTTGTCCCCCCCACAGGAGCAAAAACCATGGAGGAAGCACTTGCAGCCATCCAAGCCAAACTCCAGGAACTGGATGAAAAATTTCTCGATCTCCATCTTGAGCATTCAGCTATGAACACCAGACAACAGTCCGAGTCTTCATCAAACAATGGGTTCTCTTCTTCCAGCAATTTTCACGGTCAGAAGCTATATTTTCCTCGCTTCAATGGTACTGATCCGACTGAATGGATCTATCGTGCATAACAGTATTTCAGTATTCATAATACTTTTGATGTCAACAAAGTTCCACTTACCTCCTTTCATTTGGAATAGGAAGCTCTTCAATGGTATCGTTGGTACCACAAGGCTCATGAAGAGCCAAAATGTCCTGATTTTTTCCAGCTCCTTTTGCAACGATTTGGTCCTGGTGCTTTTGATGACTTCACAGGAGCTCTCACTAAACTTCGTCAAATTGGCACTGTGAAAGAGTATCAAACTGAATTTGAGAAACTAGCTAATCACACTGAAGGATTACCTGATGACTTCTACCGGAGTTGTTTTATCAGTGTTCTAAAGGATGCAATTCGCTCTGAGGTCAAAATGTTCAGTCCCAACACAATGATGGAAGCCCTAGGGTTGGCTAAGTTGGCAGAAGACAAGATGGCAGCCCAACAGCACTCCAAATCCTCTTTTGTTCCCTTCCGAAATATGGGTTCTCAACGACCTCCCATTCAGCCAGCTCCTCGCTCACCTCCAATCAAGCATTTGTCTAAAACAGAGATGCAGGCACACAGAAAAAAAGGGCTTTGTTATAATTGTGATGAGAAATTCAATCGGGGACATCGATGTGTTCAACAAAAGCTCTATCTCTTGGATGTGGATTCTCCACCTACCTCTGAAATTGGTGAAGAAGCTCCCGATACAATGGATGCTCCGGTTGACATTCAGGAGCCGGCTACTCACCCTCCATCTCAGGACGACCAGCTCGAGATATCCCTCCATGCTTTAGCTGGAGTCACTGCCCCCCAAACAATGCGGGTACGTGGTTACTTCAAGAAGCTTCCTCTTACAATACTCATTGATTCTGGCAGCACTCATAATTTCATTGACCCTCGGATCGCCAAACAAGCTGATTGTTTCATCCATCCTTGCTCCAACTTTGAAGTCATGGTTGCCAATGGGGGCACCTTACCTTGCAAAGGGAAGTGTCGTAATGTGTGCATATCTATGG
>LPNX010601442.1:215089-229106 GCA_001517045.1 Pseudotsuga menziesii | reverse complement strand
GAGGTTGCCCCCTCAAAGTGGCCTGCGATTAATATAAAAGTGATTTTGAGTTCTGCTGCTATATCGTGTATTTTGATTAATTATTTGCTGCAGGGTCCTCACACATATACTCAGGGGGAGTTAAAGTCGGGAAATTCCAAATTAGTATCCAAGAAAAATTCAATTGGTATCTAATGTTGAAGTATATTGAAAGCTATATTCCTCAATGATGATGGGTGATCAAGGTTGGTGTATGGATGACATAAGAGAAAGTATGAAGTAATGTGAGAACAAAAAAATGTGAGAGTCATGAAGACCATGATTTCTGCAATCAAATAGAAGATGAAGATGATTATGTCCACTTAGTATTTGAAGTCATGACACATAAAAATTGTTGATAGTAGAAGAAAACTCAAGTCTGATCTGAAAAATAAAAAAAATCAGTCTATTGATAAGGTAGCAGGATGACTTTAGTATTAACAAAGGAAAAGGTTGAGGTTAGGAGCCTTTGTGTCTGAGATAGTGATACCAGAGAAACTATGTAATAAACTAAAGTAATCTCTATGTTGAGGATCTAAACTTGTGGGTCTCTAGACAGTTGATAATATAGATCTAAAGCCAAAAGAATCCAGTAGTATATGTTAGGTTTTTATATGAAGATCTAAATAAGGAAGTTTGGTAAAAATCGGAGGCTAGTTAACTTACAAGAAGAATAGATCATTAGATATGGCAGCAGGAAAAGAGTTTAAAAACGTGTATCCTAAACAAAAAATGGAACTGTGTGTGGAAAAAAAAGCTAGGTGTAAACTCTGCCACAAAAATGTTGACAAAGGAGATAAATAATAGTGACAGAGAGACTCCATGGATCTATCAATAAAGTTATTATTCAAGAACTTGTCTCAAACACAGAAATGTTAAGATAAATAATAATACATTGGCTAAATAACCAAGTTCAGTTAAAGGGGAGATATGATGACAGGGGGAGTTGTCAAAAAGAAGAGAGGTAGGAAATCCTATATCAAAATAGGTGCAGTACTGGCATAACAAGTTATCCTTTGTCATCATTGTCAAAGGCAAAGAATGTTTAGGTGTTTCCATAAATTCCAAAGGGGGATATTTTTTAGTATATAGTTGTCATTGATTTCAAATATGTTTAATGATGACAAAGGAATAGCCAAGGACATAATGGCAAAGTTAACTCAGTGAAAGACAAAGGTAATGATGACTTGGCATGAATGATGAAAAGGCTAATATGATGACAAGGCATGGCATGGCATAGATGATGAGGTGGCAAGAAGGACCATGGTAGGATATACCTTGTTATAATGGATAACTATTAAAGGTATCGATTTGACTTAAACATATCTAAGGAGAAATATATGGGCCTGCCAAAACAGGGTTATACACCAGTGGAGATAAAAATGACTAAGTAGTCTCAAGAGGATGCTCACCATAAATTATGGCTTAGAGTAAATTCCTGCAACACATAGAGGTCTTGTAAAATTATGTTTTCTCTATCTAACCAAGTATTCATATTGTCTTGGAAGTAGTTGAGGAAGAAGCTATGGAGCTGCCAAAATAGTGTTTTTAGGCAGATTGGATCGGACTAAGAAATTTGTCTATCATAACAAAAGGTTGGAAGACTGTTTTCAAATGTCGGCCATAGGATGTGTGTTTTTCAGTAAGATTTAAAGGTGATATGGTATTTTTCACTGTTGAACTGAATTTCTATCCTTTCTGTTAGTTTTCCTTATGGTGACCAGATAAGGAAAATATCAGTCTGCCAAAATGAAGAAAATGTACTTTAAGTACTAAAGATAGGAATTTGACGAAGTGTCAAATTCACAAGGTTGGAAGAGGCATTTGGAAATGTCTACAAAGGTTTATCTGTGTGATGATAATTTCATCAAAATAAGTAGGCATGTTTCCTAGAGAACTAGATACCCGACCATGAATTTATATTTGTCTCTGGCTCTCACACGTGCGAATTGTCAACCTTCCAATAGACAAGAAAAGTCTCGATTTGCATGTCAAGATTAAAAAATGTCTAAGTGTTAAAACAAAGTAAAGTGAGCATCCAAAACAATCACAGATATGATATCAGGAAGAATCCCACATGAGATCCCATGGTTAAGGATCAATTCTGCAAAATATGGGCACAAAAGGTGAAGATCGATGGTCGAGATAAGATATACAATAGATCTACAGTCATGGGAGGATTCCTCCAAAAAAGGAGTGTGGAAGAAGAAATATGAATAGGACCAAGAGATCAACACCTAGGAGTGAACCCGTAATCAATGGTTCATATGGAAAGTGGAAGACGAAAAGTGGAATCTAGAAAGCGGAAATCGAAAGAATACAAATTTTGGTTTTGAAAAGTGCAAGTGCCGAGACCCAATTCCAAAATCCGTAAATCAGAAAGGTGAAGTTTGGAAATAAAAAAAGGTCGAATTTGCAGATACTGAAAGTCAGAGAGACGACTTCCGAAATACAAAATCCGGAAATTGGAAAGGTGAAGTTTGGAAATCGGAAAAGGTGGAATTCATGAAGAATGAAAGTCAAAGATCCAACTTTTGAATTCCAAAATCTAGAAATCAGAAAGGTGAAGTTCAAAAATCAGAAAAGGTGGAATTCACGGAGACTGAAATTTGGAGATCCAACTTCCGAAATCCAAAATCCAAAAAATAGTAAAGGTGAAGTATAGAAATAGGGAAAGTGTTGAAAGTGCAGAAAACTTGTTTCAAGAGTTGTTGTTCTGATTTCCGCCACCCGACGATCAATGATCAGGAAAATACCCAAATAAGATCAACGATGGGGAATCATTGAGGCAGAAATTTGGTGTGAAAATGAGATTTTGAGGGGGAAACCTGTGTGTTATATCGACGAACCAGAGAGACTCACAATTATATCAATGGATTGGATTGATTTTAGAGAAGGAGATTGCGAAAGCATTAGAAAATATTAAGTTGAGCTACGAAAATGGATTCTGAGGTGCGTCCATAAATGGTAAAGAACAATGTACACAGGAAACTCGTAGATGGAAGGTGAATCCTATTTTTTGTGAGAGAAGCATGTCCAGATAATCATGTGATGAATATAGCCCACAGATATTTCATAGAGGAGGAAAATAATCCCATAGGCGTAAGAAAAACAGAAGCCTAAAGGTCTGAAGATAGAGTATTCCCACTGATGGAGAAGAGGAATTACACAAGAATTGGTTTGATGAATCCTTTGATCAGAGAAGAAGGGAGCTCACAGACCAGAAATGATCGAGAATTTTTTAATTAATTATTTAATTAAAAATCGTTAATCACAGATTGTTGAAAAGGTGTGACTATCAGATTTGAAAGGGTATTATTGTGAAAGGGTGTGTTTCCAGAATAAATAGATGCATCCGTAGGAAACATGAAGGTACTTATACACTGGGGTATGAGTGAGAGAACGTGCTCGGAGTTCCACATGAGAAAATTAGAAACAGAGACTAGTGGGTGTGACAGAGAATGGAGGGAAAAGAAATGTAGCATATTACAAAAAACATATTAGGGTGGCAAGGTGGTGCTAGGGAAGGAAACAATCCTACAGGTGGTTGTTTCCTCCTTCCAGCAGAAGCTAGTAAATATGGTGTAGGAGCATCCTATCAGTTGTAGCTGAAAAAACAGGGTGTTGTAGCATCCTTTTAGTAGCAGCCGATAAACCAGGGGTTCATAGTATCCTTCTAGTAGTAGCTGGTAAATAGGTTGTCATATCATCTTTCAGTAGTAGCTGATAAACCAGGGGGTCATAGCCTTCATCTAGTAATTGTTGGTAAATAGGGCGTAATACCATCCTTTCCTGTAGCACCAGGAAAAACTATTTGTAAATAATAATTTTGCTTTAATATGACGTATTGGTGGTTTACCTTGTTGGGATTCCACGTTAAAATTGTGTTCTGTGTATTCTTTTTGTTATGTGTTTTTAATAATAGATTTAAAAAGTGGTTAAATTAGTAAAAAAAGATAACAATATTGATTCACCACCCTCTCAGTATTGACCAATAAACCAACAAAATTTGGCTTGCAACAACATTTCCAAATATGATCTCTATGTCACCAGCATAGAGTTGTGAGCACCCATTGGTAGGTACTCCTTCATAGTTCAAGCATCCATCAGCAGATGCCCTTTGGTCCATGTCCACGGTAGAATGTGTTTCAGAATGATATTCAATAGTATCAAGGCACTCTTATTAATTATCATGTGATGTTTCCCCATATTTTTCAAAGTAATTTGGGAGTGACTTTCAATCCTCTTGATGTAATTCTTTTCCTGCTTCACCACCCACAGAAATTGGTATCTCCTTAGTCTCCTCCATACTTGTACATTGTTGATTATTCCTTAATTAGTTCTCATTTTCCTTCTTGTAAAAAAATACATACTTGAGAAGATACTCTTGGAAATAATACCTTTCACGAATATCCCATTTTAAATTTTGATACCCCTGGTAGCATGCTTTAATATCTTTGGTTGTAATTTTGTGTTCCCTTAGCAGGGGAGGAAGGAAAGTGGGCTTGGTGGGTCGATTATGAAACCAATACATATCTAAAAACTTTTATTCAATGGATGGTATTAATTCAAAGGTGCAAGGACCATGCTCTGATACCACTACAATGTCCCTTTTTCGAAATTTTGGTGAAATGCACAAATTGGGAAAAATTCGAGCTTAACTAGTCACGACTCTAGAGGGTTCCAACTTTCACCAAATGGTCCCGAATTTGAAAGGATATGGTATGGTGAGTATTAAACATCCCAAGGTGTTTTTTGGATACTTTTTATCATACTTTATACCTCTGCAAACTTTTTTTTGGATAATGACAAAAATACCAAAATAACTAGGAATTTGTGTTCAAATCCCCCCAAGGGTGATGGCCTAACTAGCTCTACAAATCAAGTACGAACGTCCCAAATTTAAGAACAGAGTATGGGAATGAGTATAAGAAATCAATTAATGTCCTTAATAGTGTTTATTAAGTTCTTCAAATGGATTATGGTCTGCAACATTTGTAGGGTAACTTTCAATGAAATTGCTTATGGGGAAATTGCATAACTAACTCGACTTTGACATATGAAAGGTGGAGTTAAATTTTCATATCAGGATGTGAAATATAGGGACCATATACCTAATACAAATACATTCCCCAACAGTATTAAACACTATATAAATCCCTTCATACAATTCTAGTATACAACTCATTCAGTATGGGAGTCAAATACATGAAAACTAGTGAATTAGTAGCATGGAATTGCAAGAGTTTCACATATGAATTTCTTGGATTTCGACCCATAGAGAATAAGGACATAAAATTACAGAGTAAAACATAATATATGGTTGTCACAAAACCATTAAAATCATATAACATCCCTCATACAAATCTGATACAAAACTCCTTCAAGATTGAAGCTAAAGTCATGGAAACTATGATTCAATGGCATGGGAATGCAAGCTTTTCACACATGAGTTTATTGGATTTCGACCCACAGAGGATATGTACATTAAATTATAGATTAATACATCATATATTTATTTTCCAATATCCTCCAAATCATATAATATCCCTCATACAAATCTGGTATAAAAATACTTAAAGATTGAAGCCAAATCCATGAAGACTAGTGATACAAGGGCATGAGTATGCAATATTTTCATATAGGTATCTCTGATATTTTGACTTATAGATAATGTGGTTATAATATTACAAAGCCATACATCATATATTTATTCCCCATCATCATAAAACTCATATAAATTTCCTCATACAAATATGATATAAAGCTACTTCAATATTGAAGCCAACTCCATGAAAACTAGTTATTCAACAGCATGGGGAATGCGAGCCTTTCATACATGTATTTCTGAGATTTCTACTTAAATAGAATATGGAGATGATATTACAGATCCATACATCATAAATCAGATCTTTGGCATCAACCATCTTCAGCAAGGCGCAAGAGTCACTCCAACAAGTGCGCCATCAATTGTGAGTGTGGGGAAATGGAGAAGAAGGAATGAGAGAATGGGGAGATAGATGAGAATCTGATTGTATGATATTCAACCTGGAATTAAAACTCCATTAATCTCCCATGATATTTCTGAATTTCCTCTCCATCAACCAACTTGGAAATGAATCCAACTCCCTTGAAATTAGTTCACTAGCAGGGTAAGTGTGCACTCATCGTGCAATGGACATGCAAAATCTCTCCAAAATTCCAAAGGCCATTTAACAAAATGATAAAATTATATTCTTATTCCCTATGAAATCCTTTTATTAATTTTATGAGGAATCCTAAGTTTTAATTTACCTTCATGAGCTTCCTCCAACTCATCTTAGTGAATTTTTCATACTTGTCATAGAATCTTCCATCATTTGTTGTCATAGAGTGCATAGAATCTCCTTCCAAGTGGGACACCTTGTCTCCTAGTATCTTCCTCTTCCATGGGAGTTACCCTCCTTTACCAATTAGAATTCCTTGGCTCATTATATGATATTTGACACCACATAACCATCCAATAATGTTACATTACCCATTTGTTTTAATTTGGATGAATATCATGCGAAGTGTGCAGGGAATCTAGTCAACCAAAGGATCCACAAGCTTCCAAGTGTCCTCATGAACTCATGCCACCTTATTTCTTAGCATTTATCATTTATGTAGCCCAATTAAATGTTAATATGGTAAAATAAAGTCCTTTTGGGTCCCAGAGCCCCTTATTACAAAATTTATGTATCCATCTCAACCTAAGGAACTAGTAGGTTGGTGAAACATTATTTGCAAATAGTCTTATTTGGAAATTGTTTAATTGGGGACATGACACTAAGATACTCCATGGTATTTTCACATAGAATATTAATTTTCTATATTTTTCTTGATATTCATTTTTGAGAATGACTCCTTTGGTTGCAAAATTTCTTTTGGTATTTAATCAACTTGGAGTAACAATTAAGCCTTTAGCTTTAATAATTAAAAACTAAATTTATTTCTAAATAATTTTAAAGGATTTTTTTATTATGTTAAAACCAAATGGATTATTACGTACGCTATACATGTTAACTTATAAATTATAAGTTATAGTTTAATTAATGTTAATATATAATTAATTTAAATATGATAAGTCACGATTTAATCCAATTTAAATATGATAACCAATTTAAACCAAAGAAGCATAGTTATGGACTATATTATAATGTTTGAGCAATTGGAAATCTTCACAGATGTCTTCCTTTATTTTTAATTTTTGAATTCTTCATCAATGGCCTCAACAAGGAAATTTGGGTAAATGCAATTATGCAACGTCCCTCAATATAGTTAGAATCTTTTGATTGAGCTCAAGAAGATAAAATAGAGATCATCACCCAACCCAAAATACCCTCCTTTCTGACTCCTACTTCCAACACTCACATGGATCCTACGTCAAACGCTCGCAAAATTCCACCATTAAGAATCTAAACGTTATCTCTATATGTAATGACCGAATATCAACACCTTAGGTTTTTCCATAACTATGATAAAAAATATTTTGGAGGGCATAAATGAAAATATCATAACATATTCCAAATATATATGTATATATCACGATGGATCACACTAAATAGCTAGCAAGGGATGAGACTCATCCATCCATGGTAAAAGAGTACACCTTGCTATCCCCCAATTTTTCTCTGTTCCTTATCAAGTTTCTCAACACAAAAAAATGAAGTTAATAGGATACATCAAGCATCACAAAGTAATTGCATTAACTGATAGTGGAAACATTTATAACTCTATTAATTGATAAGTGACAAAATAAACCCATTATGATATTAGGTGATCCATAAACTACAATCGGTGTTCCACTCGATTATTTTGTTACAATAGATCTTACAACTTAGTTCCTCAACTAAATTCAATTTCAAAAAAGACTTAATATCATGGAACTGAAAGAGAAATAAATAGAGAAAATAAGTACAAAATCCACACAATAACACAAGATAAACCCTAGGAAAACCCATCCATAAATGAGGACTATGCCTTGCTCTTCATATCAAAAAGGAAAATACAAAGGAATTGGCACTCCCTATGGAGTTACTTATGACTCTATGGCCATAATGGCCACTACAATATCTCCAATATCCGATGTTAATCTCCAACATCCACTCCCATGTTGTTGCTTAACTATGGAACAATACCATGCACAAAAGAATGGCTCCCCTTCTTTTCCTAGTATCTTGTTATATAACATAGCATGATAGCCAGCTAGGGATAATTTTGTGGTTTTCGCATGCCTAAACTCCTTATTAGGATTAGGATTTTGCTCCTTCTAGAATTTTGTTGAAGGTCCACACATTACTATCTCCACTTGTGTGAAAAAAATGACATCTCGTGTGGAATCCACTTGGTACCACGTTGGTCAATTGGAAATATCTGTTAATGTTTGAGCAATTAAGAATGATTATTGAACTTTAAAACTTTAAACCACAATTACAGTGCACATAGATCTCATAAACAATTCATACACAAGCATCCAATCCATAAGACACATGATATACCCTAGGAAAACCCTCCACTGATCTGGAGGATAAAAAACCCAACAAACAATATTTGAGTATGATAGATAATCAACAGATAATGATTACACCACATTAGCAGATTGCTTGATAAGAGAGCACAAGATAGTAGAGATCATACAAAACTCCATACTAGTCTTGCCAATTGCATATCACTTTAATAATAAGCCAAATTCAGTCATACAAAGAAGGTAGTGAATGGTTGCATGCTTTAGTGCACCGGTAACACTGTTTCATCTTCAACCTTGCACCCTTTTTCACTTGGTGCCAAGTTGTCACCTCATAATTACCTCCCGCGCTAAAGATATGTGCCCTCCATTAATTCACTAGTGTTAACTGTCTCTAACTAAGTTTTTAACTGATTGAACTGAAATGAACTGAATGTAACTGAACATAATTGAATGTAACATGTACTTATCCATTAGTGTCATATTCATCAACCGCTTTGCATAAATTAAGGAGTTGATTCCTTAATTAAATGAAAAAGTGTTTATCACAACTAAGACTCAATTTATGTATTATTAATTCACGTTCACTTGGAGGCATGCATGAGAAATTCGAAATCCCTCTATCTTTGTGCTCATCTTTATTTAATTAATTATGCATGGTCCATATGTGTTTAATTAATTAATCATATATATCATATCATACTCATAAGAATTGTTCTGAACCTATTATCATATGTATTACCCTAGGTCATATAGCCATATGCTAAAGTAAATCACTCTATGGGTAGCTAATCCCTAAAGGATACTTGTAGCACCTGGTGACCATGACTAACCATACATCACATAGTATATCCTCGAGACTTAATACAACATAAGTCATGTGGTATTTATATAAGACTAGTCTTGATATAACATAAGGCTCTTGAATTTAATACAACATAATTTCGAACTTGATACAACAAAAGTCTCTTTCCTTCCAACATAAAGCCATGATCTTAATACAACATAAGATGCCTAGTACAAGCATCTCTCCCGAATAGGACTTGATACAACACAAGGTACTAGCTTAATACAACATAAGATATTTAACTTAATACACCATAAGTTCCATGGAGAATATATGAACCTAATACGACATAGGTTCCAGACTTGATACAACACAAGTCTCATGGGAATGACTCACGAAGTTGTACTTTCAACAATATCAACTGGCAGGAGGCATAACGTTTGCATCCTGATTACATTTGAGGCGAGTTTTGGACCGTTGGAAAGGTCTAGAAATGTAGAATCAAGTGAAATCCCGTGTGGAAACAATGGGTTGATATAACACCAAAAATTTCATCTAGACCCTTAAATAGGCCTCATAAGGTTATTTACCTCAAATATGCAAAATGAGACATGCCCTTAAAATAGACCCTCCTAGACAATTCATCAAATATTTCAACCTAAAAATCTCTAAATAGGTGACAGATTATAAATTGATCCATTTCATATCACACCTCTCCATTCTGGGAATTTTTTGGTCCCCAAAATATTCTATTAAATGAGGTGAGGAAATTTTTCGTCTAAGTATCATTTATCCTTGCATGGAAGTTTTCCTTTTATCCCAACCTACTAGATTTCATATGTTCCCCGCCTGGTAGTTCTTGACTTCTTCTGCAACAGTTTTCTATATTCTAACTCTTCCTCATACTCTTGTTATAAGTTTTCTACAAAACATAAGACCTGCTCAGGTTCCTAATCCAATGTGGAAGGTTCATAGAGTTTCATATTTTCCACATTCAAATCTCCCTACTGAAAAAGCGCTTTTTGGACCTCCAAAAAGTCTTGATTCACAATAGTAAAAGGGTTTTTGTCTTTTCCTTCTTCAAATATTTTTCCGTGGCTACCTTTTGCTCACTTGGACTGATTCACTTGCACTTATATCCAGAGTTTTAGGGTGTCGGATACAACCGATCATGCACCCAATGATGAAGGTTACAAAAACCTATTACAATGTTTGATAAGAATTGATCATAAAACAAAATGTATGTAAGTCTCTCCAATTCCTAAGAGACATTATGCCTCAAATGCCTCCTACTCCTAAAATTATAAAAGTGGCTACGACAACCTTCAAGCCCAAATGAAACTTACAAAAACAAGGTCTGTGCAGGACTTCCAAGGTTCATAAACATTATAACCAAGATCTGTGCGCTTTCCAAATCTCGAGCCTCTGGTTCAATAACATGAAACTCATAAATCCTTAATGCAAGCTCTCTCGACAGTGCCAGAACTCGGCATCACCATAGAAATCCTTGTTAAAATGTCGACTGTGGAACTCCCGTATACCTGGCATAATGGAAAATTAATAACCATTTAACTCCCGTATACCTGGCATAATGGAAAATTAATAACCATTTAACTCCAATTCCAAACTTTCGGACCATGTGGCATACATAAAAACCATCTCCAACTATGGCATTTCATGGTAAACAATAATTCCACCACCAAAATATAGTGACAAATATGGCGTACACATGGAACATGGTTAAGAAAAGTCAGATTAGTCAATCAACGAACATTACAAACTAACTTACCATTTCTCGGTGTACTATCAGCCCAAATTTTCTAGTGACAAATCCTTTAATATCACTAAGAGTCCCACAAATTTCAAATTTGGTAATAATCGCCTCAGAGCTATTGGGTAGCTCCTTCCCATCGTGTCTATCAGTGATTGCACAATATCCTGCTGAGAAAGTATTCTTTTGTCAACACAGGTCTTTGTATTTCCAGAACTACTATCTGAAGGCAATGTTCATCTATACAAAATGGTATATCCACTTTCTTAACAACAACGACATCACTGGCAGTTGATTGTTCTTGTAACTGCTACAAAAAATTAATTTTCAGACTCATATAACCGTTATTTTGTAACTGCTTCAAATATATTCGTGATTGAGAGATCACACAGAGGTAATTGAAATCATACAAGAACTTTACAAGCTTGACCCTGGCACGGTGCTCCATCTATATTATTTTTGAATGGTTAAAATTAACCCAGCAATTTCAGGGTTTCTGATTTTGGCAGCCACCTCTCTACAGGGCACAGTTTTGATTTCCTCCATGGATCATGATATTACCCATCAAAGGAACATATAGGGTTCTTAGTCACTTTACTGATATAATTCCCATGCACGATTAAGGAGGAGTGTTTTTTCCAAAAGAAGAGAATGATGGCTTCTCCTCGGTGGCGGATTCATCATTTTTTTACTCAGTGATTGATACACTGATCTACACGCAATCACTTCATCACCATTGCATGAACAAAAGAGGGAGTGATAAAGTCTCTTCTCCAATGCATAGAGCTACATGCTCTTAGTTGCTTCCATTTATTTTATTTTATTTTTAAACTGCAAAACATGTTAGCTAACCATTAACTATTCTATTCTATTCTATTTTATTTTATTTTATTTTATTTTTAAACTGCAAAACATGTTAGTTATCCATTAACTAGTCTATTGTAGAACACGTTTCCTCCATACTTTCTCATGCATATAAAATCATTTTTTTCACGAATTGAAATATCATAAAAAAAAAAATTGGAGGTAATTTTATATGCAAAATGACAAAACTAAGTTTTGCAAAAATGTGATCCATTTGTTACTGAACCAATTTAATGATCCTTCTTCCTGCAAATGTATCTCCTTTGGGACTGGATCTGACACACATTGATTACATGCACCACTTAATCCTTTACACTTTCTTTCTCTATGTGTTCTTGTATAAGCTTCTTGTCCAAATTATGACGTAAGTGTAAGCTCCCAAGGCGCTCCCGCATTCCACGGCTCTCTCACCACTACCGCCGGTTCATTCGGTTATCACTACACTTGAACTGATGTCTAGTTATGGAGACTGCTTTCTTGCTGGGAGCTTTTGGAGTGGTCCATTACTCCATCTGGGGTTCTCTACCTAGTTTTGTGGAACAGTTGACACATAGCCAACAGAAGCTTGATGGAAGCTTGGCTATTAAACCCCTGTTTGGTCCCCAAGCTCACTAACTCAATCCCCTTCAGTCTTACACCATCAAGAAAGAGTAAGAAGAGCTTGGAAGTACTGTACAGGAAGCTAGACAGAGTGGAACAGGGAAATCTTCTACAGCAAGTCAAGTAGCATCAATGGCTGGAGGTATGATCCATTCAGTATTCCTATTAGATTCTGTTTCAAAGTTTTATTCTGTATTATTTCAAAATCTGAAAATTTAGCTTTCAGTTGGTATCAAAGCAGAGTTATCTCTGCCTTGGTGTTCTGTATGTAGTCGCCACTGTAGGGTTTTCTCTGTGTGTTTGCATTGGATGTGAATGGCAGAGGGCAGAGCTTATAAAGCCTACGTTTTTATTCAATTTGATTTGAAATTTTATGCGTTGGGTGCCTGCATTGTGAATGACAGAGTGCCTGCACTTTTGTATTTTACCTATCTTCCTTTTAACTTCCAGAGAAGGCGCAAGTCAAAGTAATCATGATTTTCACTTTTTATTTTTATTTTGATGGGCATAGCCATTTACTTCCTTCAGATAGGTAATTTTGAAGAGTTGCATTGACATTGATGGGAATTGCCATGGATATTCTTCAAATCATGTGTTTCATTGTTTGGCTTTCCATTATCAGATTATATCCTGTTGTATAACAAACTCTAGGTTAGAAAGCTAGGAAGGTCGCACCAACTCTATTCTTGTTGGATAGATGTTGTTTTTCTTGTAGATTTATTTCACTTACACAAATCTCAAACGGTGGCTCTCTCAATATATAGATATATATTTTATTTAAACCTTCGATCAGTAGAATCGCGTATAGATGGATTCAGATGCTTAGATCTGAAACGTTTGCTCCATCTATATATATTTTATGTATACCTGCGATCTGTAGAATCAGGCATAGATGGATTCAGATGCTCAAATCTGAAAAGTTGGCTCCATATATATATATATGTTATTTATCCATGCCAGTTTAATTTCAGATGCTATGATCTAGATCTGAATATTAACGCCTCTTTCTGCCAGTGTTACCATATCCTGTTAGGGCTGTGTGGTCCTTGTTCAGCCTGCTGTAGCAGGCTATACCTGTTTAAAGAGTTCCTTTGCCTCTTTATAGCCTTCTTGAGGCTGCTACTGCTATACGAAAGTGTGCCACACTTTGAGGGTGCTGGAGTCTGGGTTAAGACTGCTTCTGCATTTTGAAGGTGTTGTTGGACTGTCCTAAAGACTATCTTTTATTGCAACAAGGGTTTGAAGTTTCCATTATTATTTCTGGACTGTTTGGATAACCTTTTGAGGTCTGTATTTGTCCAACTCTACCATATCTATTGTTGAAGCAACATTGCACATTGTTGAAGCTGCCAATCTCTAAGATCTGTATTTTATCAAGTAGCATTTTGGTGAATGCTTTCTTCAAGTATATGGGCTTATAGACAGACATATACATATTGAGCCGTTTTAAATTCTGGAACTGACAGTGGAGTTTAGATTTCTTAGCTTGCCT
>LPNX010601442.1:163242-204330 GCA_001517045.1 Pseudotsuga menziesii | reverse complement strand
TTCTATTTTTTCAAAAATTGAAAAACCAAAGATACCCTTTTGAAGAGGATACGTCGATATGTGATGTGTGCATTTTTAAGAATTTTTTGGCTGTGTATTGTTAACTCTGCGGATTTTTCTTTGAGTTGCTTCGAAGTTGCAGTGTGGTTTTCTAAGTATACATTTTAGAAGTAATTAAAAAATAAATTTCATATGAATGCCAAAATGCATGTATGACACATCAATGGATAGAAGATTCATTGGTGAATTTATCGGTATCAACTCCGCCCATTTATGTGCTAGGAATGGCAGGGTTTACACCTCTACAAGGCACAGGAAATTTTTCATTTGTTTGAATGAGGGCTAAGTCTGTTTTTTTAAGCCCTCGACCGAGGTATGAACCTCGACCGAGGTATCTAAATACCTTGGTCGAGGTATTTAAATACCTCGTTCGAGGGTTTGTAAAGCCCGCAATACCTCGGTCGAGGGCTTGATAAAACCTCGGTCGAGATATTAAGACCTCGGTCGAGGGCTTGATAAAACCTCGGTCGAGATATTAAGACCTCGGTCGAGGGCTTAACAAGCCCTCGACCGAGGTGCGTTTTTCTGTTTTTTCCGAAATGCCCTTGCCAAAAAGTGTTACCCAGGTCCGTGGATTCACCCCAAGTTCACTTCAAATAATACCACTTGAAAAAATAATGCAAACAAACTCTATGTAGGATTAGGGTTCACAACACATTGAATGGAGAATCTAAGATAGAGAGTATAGTTCACATAATCACAGTTCACAGGGAAAATATACAGCTACATCCTCAATGTTTTTCAACACTAGAGGAGAAACATTAGAGAATATGTTAAAAATAGGATTTACAAATGTGTTTCATGCCCTCGCAGGTCTAAGGGCTGAGGAGAGACGTAGTTAGTTGTGGTATGTGGGATATAGAGAGAGACGTTACAATATAAGTAGAATGTAGGGAGGGAAAACGCATTGTACATAGGTTTGAAAGATTCCTCAGGAAGTGTTGTAGCCACAACAGATCCCATGTTTTATTCAAAAACATGAGAGCCCCAATTTTTATATGAAAAGGTAATGCTTAATTTCCTTCGTCAATTTTGGGGGTTGTTCATCCTATCTGCATGCATTCTCACCTTTGACATAATTTGATTTAGTTAACATTTTGAAAATTTATGCAATTTTGTGAGTTGCGGAAAGAACTAATTTTTCCCAAAAGTGTGTCTTTCCCGCAACCCGCAATGCATTTTGTGGGATATTGTTTTTGCGTTTGAAACTTTTTTGTTCCGCAATCCGTAACATGCATTATGGATGCGGAAACATATTTCAATAATCACAATTTGTCATTTCCACCACTCACAATTGCGGATTGCGGGGAAGTCATTATGTTTTCATGTTGTTTGTGTTTTCGCAATCCATAGCCCTAATTGCGGATTGCGAACATTTTTTTTTGTATGAAGTTGCATTTTCGCAACCTGCAATTGTGGATTGCAGAATGTTTTGGTCACTTGTTGAATTTGTTCTCTCAACAACCTGCAACCTGCATTGTGGATTGTGGATTGTGGATTGCACATTATTTTCTTTTTTACTTGTTTTTTATTCATTTCAGTTGGTTCCATAATCTCGGTGGTTAACTAAACACGTTATCTTTCACATTCCCCACCTAGATTTGGTCTTAATTACATAAGTTGATTTATTTTATTGGTTTTTGGAGATTTCAAAGATATTGTCATTTGATTCTGACTATTGTGTGTAGTGATTTCTTATCCTTATTTGAACCTATTTGGATCATTTACATGCTTCAATTTTGACTAATTAAGTTCATACGATGTTTTGGTAGTCTTTGCAACAAATTTGAACTTCATTGAATCAATAAATTTAAAGAGCATCTTGACAGGTTATAATCATTTGATTGAACACTTTTTTTATCCTTTTGATTTATGACTCGAAAGGGTGTATATAAAATAGCGGAACTATGCATTTAATTCTCAAATTTGAAAGGATTGATGAATTTTACTAGCTTTGAATATTTTTTTGTCCTTTTGGGAAAATCTATAATTTTATGACAAATATTTTTCAAAGGATTTGTTATGCATATTCAATTGAATACTAAAAAAATAATACTTTCAAACCATGGAAAAAGTCAATACCTTTTTCATTAAGCAATGTATTATATTTTACAAAGAATAATTAGCTTTGTGTGTTCATAGATTATTATTATTGTTTAAATTGTATTCAATATACTTTTAAAAGACAATATTAGAAATTTATTTATATAATTGGATTTTAATATATCATGCTATTTACAATGTTAATGCATAGTATTTCACTAAATCCTAATTTGTTGTTGTTGTGAAGGATGAAGTTTAAAAATGGATCGCGCACCTGTAGAAGACATGTTTTTGCATGTAATATTGTGAGCAAACCGTGAGGAATTAGATCAAACGGTTGAATACCCACTTCCCAAATGGGCTCGTTTACTCTTGACCACAAACAATTTTGCAAATATATCAAAAATTTTGGAGAAAAATGTGACCAAACAGAGGTGAATTTTCTTGAAATTCATTATGGTATTTTTTGCATAGTTGAATGAACCGGACATCTAGGGATTTGATGCTATACTTCCCACTGCTCTTTACTTCTATAAATTTGACCCCAGCATTCTGAGAGAGGGGGGAAGTTATTGAAAGATATGGAAAATATATCTCTTTTAGAGCTCTGTAATTTTCTGACTTTCAATTGTTTGAATATAGAGAATAGGAGACACTGCTACCAAAGAGGAAAAATCAGCATAAGAGACTGGAAACACTTTGTTTGATGCTAAGATTGTAATTTCTTACTGACTTTCATGATACATTAAAGTTGTTTTCATATTTTCTTTTGTCTATTGATCAAGTTTCTTTGATAAATTTTTATTTTAACTCGAGATTGCTTATCAATGCTGTCAAATCTTTTGGAATTTATTGAACACAGTGATCTATAGTTCTAGTTTATCTTTGCTAATGACATGTATGTTCATGATGTTTTGAAAGATTTTATTTAATTAAAACATTATTTATTTCTACAAATGGTTTCACAGTAAATTTTAATTGATGTTAATTTTTCAATTATGATATCAATTAGAGGTTGATATTGAATGCATGTAACCCTCAATCTGTTGTTGATTAATTTTAATTGATTAATAGTAACCTGGGTAGATAAGTAATTGACCTTTTAACATTTCTATTAATTTGATAAATTCACTTATCTATTTCTAAATCAAGTTGACATGAACATACATGATCCACCTTCTTAGAATAATTCTAACTTAGCTTCCATTTCCTTGTAGGTATATCTGTTGTTTGTAGACATGCAATATCTTGTTTTCCTTCATAGGAAGACTGATCCTTTTGGATCAAAACTCACCAACTCAAAGAGTGCCAACAAAGGCCAAATATCTGTGGGTGTTAATTACACCAAATAGCTCGAGGATAGGGTAATACTTGCATAGGATTATCTGAAGGATTTCGCTGGGTTGTATCCCCTGTTATTTTCCTTGGACACCATTCCATCACCTACATAACCAAGGCATCAATAGGAAGATAATAATTACAGGTCTGAATGTTGATAAAGGATCAAGACTGAGGAGGATATGGAAAAAGTATTACCATGGTCCAGAGAACCAAGAATATATTTGATACAAGTGTTAGGTTCCCAATGAGGGAAAATATATTATTAGTTGAATACAAGACAAATAAACAAGAAGAATAACCACACACAAAATGAGGGATAAGTGGCAAAGCACAATTTTCTTATAAACAAATATACAATATATACATGAGAATGACCCTTGGGTTCATCTTCCCAAGTGTTCTTTTGGTGTCACGTCCCCTCCCGTTCACCAGAGAGAGAACGTGGCCATGGTGCTGCTAATTCAGAAAATCTATCCCCATGAACGTAATATAAAAATGCATTGAAATAAAGCATACACAGATGCATACAATTGCAATTATACAACAGAAGCAATTCATCAATTCAACACATTAGACATGTTCATATTAATTCATAAACACATATACAGTTGCAGAGATCAAATAGACAAGAATATTTATCTTGAAAGAATATTTTCCCACAACCAGCTACGTCGTTGCAACATTCCACCCATATTAATCTTGCACATTGATCTAGGGACTAAACAGCAGTCTCATTAAATATTAATCAACAAATAACTCATGAAATGGTGTAATCAGACTACAGAATGAGTAGTATCTTTGTATATTCACACAAGAATAATAAACTTACATTGCAATGTCATGCTACAAGCATGAATGAGAATAAATTCGAATTCCTAAGGAGGTCATTCGAATTGAATGAGTGAGTCTAGCTTAACTGAATGTAAGCCACAGTCAACACTCAAGTTAACCACTGATCAAAACCCTAATTGACTCAACTGAGCCCTAACTGAAGTCGGAGTGCAATAAATGACTAAGTATCAACTGAAAGAGATCAGACACATGTCACAGCAATCCAACCATCAAATGGTAGCACTTCAATGACTCCAATGAACCTCGATGAGGTTAATTGAAGTGTAACTGAACATCAGAAGTGGTTGGAGGTGCCCCTGTTAACTCCAGTTCATTAAATAATCAATTTAATGAAGGGAGGTGCCTTCATTGCCTTATTTAACTTATTGTAACCATTAGTTAGTAATTAGGTGCATTAATATCACTCAGATCACCCCCGAAGTGCTCCAGTTAGCCTCCCCGAATGTAGGAGAAGGCTAAGTTATCCTCCTTGAATGAAGGTAGGCGTGGATGTGATCTAGCTGATGAAATGTAATGCTCCACTAATGTTAACTAAGCCAATAATAATTAGGATAGTGGTGTAACTAGGCCAAATTCACCAAAATGATTCTATAAGGTGGTAAATGTCTCCAACACCCCCCCTTAAGCTATACTCAGGAGGAGTTAGAAAACATAAAATGCATAAAAATGATAGGGCCCCGACAACTAAGGCCATAGGTCACCTTGTACATTGCTGAAACTGAAACAATGCTAAAAAACAAACTAAGTGAGGAAAAGAGGGAAAGCCCCCCCCCCCCCGGCCCCTCAATCTGAACACTGAAAGTAGTCTAAATCACCGTAATGAACTCACCCCCAACAGTGAACGGAGGTAAGTGAACTTCTTTTCTAAAAAGCTCTTGGTGAAGATGTCTGCAATCTACTCATCAGTCGGGCAGTATTGCAAAATGATGGTCCTGTCATGCACTAGCTCCCTGATATAGTGCATGTGGATCTATACATGCTTGGTCCTCTACCTGGTAACTGGATCTGTGGAATTATTGATATCACTTTGATTGTCACTGTTTGTGCCAGAAATTGTTTCTAAGGCCAGAGAAACAAGCCAACACACACTCAAGATAAAATTTAATAAAACAAATTAGGTTTAGGGTTTCTGCAATGTTTTAGTGGTTGTAAACTTTTGGAGAAAGACAGGGAATGCATTCATGAGCAAAGTAGTAACTAAATCATAAACAGAAGATGATAAAGATGCATAATATATCACACAAGATCCAACATAAACACTATGCTGAGTTTCATTCATAAAAGAAAAGCATCACCAGCAAATACACATAAACTAGTAATGAATATATCAATTAAGAAACTAAACAAGTTCAATAATGAAGCCAACACAGAAAACTGAAGGGGAAAAATGTCATATATCTCATAATTCCATCATCAAATGCATTTAAGAGTCTTGGTACTTAACTCATGAACAAGTCTGAAGACAAAAGCAGTCTGAAGACCTCCTGTGGCTCCCAAAAATCAAAACCCTGCTAATGACTTTCTAACCTCTCTAAATAGTGTTTTTTACAAAATCAGTTAGGGGTCAAAAACCCTAACTGTCTTCCATCCACTCGATGAGGTAAAGTAAAAAGTAAAATATTACAAAACATGACTTTTCTAAAAATAGTAATCCCTAACTAATATGTTTCTGAAAAAAATAACAAATAACTGAAATGAACAAGTGACTCATAGCTCTTTTGCTGCCTCAGCTAGCAGAGCAATGCCATCTAATGCTTGAGTTTTCCTCTTAGCTTTCTTCTTCTCCTGCTCCAGGTTAGTTATCCTTTTGGTGAGATTCTTGTTTTCCTGCTGCAAGTTCTTTACTGTCTTTTCCAACTCTGTACAGTGCATGTCAGTAGTTCTTTTTCTCTTGAGAACCTCTTTGGATACTTCTGTCAGCTCCTGGAAATGATTGTTGACATCCTGTAGTTCTTCTATAATCCCTCTTTTAACCATCATCAACCCATCATTGACATCTTGCAAGTATTTCATCTGCTGTTTATACTGCTGAATAATTTTCTGCAAGTTTTCTTTATCTATGTCAACTGACCTTCCTGTCATGCTCTCTTGTTCAAAACTAGGGATCTCAGGTATGTTTGCATCATTTATTAACAAGTCTGTGAAATCAGCAGGAATACTAGGGTCTTTCAAAATACCTGCTTCCCTAAGTATAAGCTCATCTTCTTCTTCCCATTCTTGATTTTCAACAGGAGATACTTTAGCTTTCTCTTCCTGCTGTTGCTTTAAAAGTTTATTTTTTATTTCAAGAATTATGGCAGACAATTCAGACTTGGGATGCCTTAATTCTTTTACAGACTGTGATAATCCTTTTACCTTTGCAAGCTGAGAAGAGGAAGGTTTAGGAACTGATTTTTCTTTGTTTTTACTGTCCATTTTACCAATTTATGTCTCTTTATTTGAGGTAGTATCAGTCAAGACAGTCTCTTGTTTGGAATTCAATTTTGGATTGAGTAACCTCTTCATATTCCATCTTAGTTTATTTGTTGGCCTGGTTTTAGGCCTCCAATATGGGGTTATAGTCCTTTTCTTTTTCTTATTAGGTTTGGCTGCTTTGATCTCTGAAGTGAAGAATTCTCCACAGGTTTAATGCTTTCCTTTTGCTTTATTAATGGGCTAATCTTCTTCTAGTAAATATCCCTCATCATCTGAGAGAATGGTGAGTGGACTTCTCTCTTGGGTTTGAAAATCATCTTCAGGCATATCAACCTTTTCTATAACAGTAGCTCTAGCTTCCTTAGAAACTGCTGCTGGTATCAACTGTTTCCTAGGCTACAATTCTTCTTCTAAAAACAGTGAATATCTACCTGCAATACCAACTGAAAACACCTTGGGTTTACTATCAATATCCACATGCTCTGATGCCTTCTCAACTTCAACATCCTCCTTGTCTTCAAGTTTAGCTTTCTGGCCTAATTTCTTCATCATCACCTTCCCTTTATCTGCTTGCCTCTTAGGCTGCTGATCTTCTTGTTTGACAGGAAAACCTGACCAAAAAAGAAAGAAGTCCCAATTTTTACCTTCATGCTGCAAAACAGTGCTAATAATCAACTTAACTAGCCCATGATGAAAGATGGACTGAGAGGAATGGTCCATATGCCCTTTGACCCTGCTAGCCATTTTTTGCAAGCTCTTGAATAGGAAAAATGGAAGGTTCATATTGGACTTTCCCACCATATGTTGCAAAAACCTGAAGTGATACTTAAACACATAAGAAGACCTGCCCTCGCAAGTAATATAACTCTGCAAAATTCTGATTGGTTCAACCCATTCCTTTCTGAAATTTTGAATAAGAATGCCTTTATTCCAGTCAGGAGTGACATTTGGTAATAGGTATCTCTGAGGATCAAAAGTAAAGGGCAATTTCTTAAACCATAATTCACCTTCATTCTTAACCCATGTGGCTTCTGCAATCAGCTCTACTGTCAGCCTGAACTTAAGAGTATCAAAGGTCACCATGTCATCTTTTAAACACTGTGTAAACTTACAAGAAACTTCAACATTATACCCATTTATTCTTTTAAAGAATTCAAGCCAACCAGCCTGTTGGAATAGTTCAACACATCCAGGAAGTTTGTTGATCCAACCTACATCAGTAGGTTCAACTCTGTTAATTTTACCACTCTTTCCCATTTTCCTTCAGAGGATGAAACTGTATAGGTTTTAGGATTCAATTAATGACCAGTGAGGTGACTGTCTCCTTTTCAAATCCCTCAGGTTTCAAAAACAGCTCTACTTGCTCTTCTCTGACTGCTGCTTTTGTTCTTTTGATACAGGCTAGATTCTTCACTACCACTGGTAATTATCATTCCATTTAATTATTCCAATGACTGTCCACCTCCAGCATATAGAATGAACCTGTGTATTAGTACCCATAACCTGCCAGCATTATATATAAACAATCTCTTCACAAAAGAGTTTTACATGAAGAATCCCAACTGTCAACTTTTTAGACTAAATGCAGATTGTTTATAGGTTAGATGAGAAGATTTATAGAGTAGAACAATCTTAAACTTAGTCCATTTCAGCTCAGTAATCTCAGTATCAAAATGAGAGTAGGTTTTCCTCTACTCTCAAACCTTTAGCTCTTCGCAGCTTCTTTTGGCTTTCAAAAATAGTAAGCTTTAAAACCTAGAAAAATTAGGTCTTTAGGCTATATAGGTTTTCATATTGTCTGAAATGTTCATTTCCTTCATCTCATGTTGCACCAGCAGCAGTATTAAATTTGAATCATTGTAACATACATTGTATTTCAACCCAGCCTCTTGTAAACTTCAACAAATGCATAGTCCAATATAAGGCTAAATTTCAGTTCTCCACTTAACAGAACATCTCAACATGTCTCAGGAAGCTATTTATTTGGATGAAATTTCATTTAACAACACAATTTAACCTTTCCCTTGATCAATTTTGCTAAAACGAACCCCACCGAAAAAGCCCCAAATTTTCAGCTATATTGGCTTATCGTGGAATACCTTTTAATTGATAGACTGCAGTGGTTTAAAATCATGACCTAAGTGGTTAATTTGTTCACCTCGAATGTACAGGTGTCCTTCAGGATGCAATTTGACTGCAGACAACAAAATCATGAAGCCCTAATTTCCCGTGACTCCATAAAACCTCACTCTGTTTCCCAGCGAGCATATCCGGTTTTTTAGTGATTATGATTACTCCACTAAGTCCTTCGTCTTTGAATGTGCATGCAAATGAAAAATCATCACACATTAAACTCAAACCACACTGCTACCTATCAAAATGAAATGCATTTGGGCTCACGATGACCACGATTCCCTCACGACGTGGAACCACCTGTTCTTATGATAATTCTTTAACCAACACGTAGTAAACACTCCACAATACGTGATTAGTCATTCAACATTTAAGAAAATTCCAAATCTTTGCTAAAAAATCGGAAGAAATGAAGGTCGCGATATTCTTGTAGCGTGCCTTCGTTATTTTCTTCCATTTGCGCTACAAGAATAAAATTAGTGCTATTTTCTCGCTGTTTTTCAGCTTTTTGTCATTTTGCATGTAGTTTAAAAGCTGTTTGAACTATGAGCTATACTCAAGATGCTATTTGTGACCACATCATTCAATAATATTACCTTTTAAAACCCTTTAAGACCTAAGGGAGGAAAAAAACAAAATAACTCTAAAGGCAAAAAAAACTTAAAAATTAAAGTAAATACCCAAAAGCTCCTATAGTAATTGAAAAGATAAAGTCAAAGAAATAAGAAAACTTGATCAAAAAGGTAATCGAACATGAAAAGGTAAGAAACAAATTCCTGGCATAACAGTCACAAAAGAGGATAGTGGACAAAGTACTACCAAGATCAAACTCTAAAATAATGCCTTGCAACCAAACTGCTTGGATGCAAGCATTCACCGCTCCTCGATACTTGGCCTTTGTTGAAGATAGTGCTATGGCAGCCTGCTTTTTACTAGACCAGAAAATGGGGCCACCACCAAACATGAATACATATCTATAAGTATACTTTCAATCAATAGAATCACCCACCCAATCGGAATCTATGTATCCAACTAGCTCTAGCTCGGAGTCTGCAGCATAGTGAATGTCGTAGGTCCTGGTTCTCTGAATATACTGGAGGATCCTCTTTGTCGCCTTCCAATGAATATCATGAGGCTGCTACATGTATCTTGATATAGTATTCATGGCATAACAAATATCAGGCTGATAATGTTTCAAGTAGAACAAGCTACCAATATGTTATCGATAGATAGTGCGGTCCATGGGAGCTGTGCTTTTTCCTTATTCAAGGCTGATCCCTGAAAGGAAAGGGAATGGTGTAGGCCTACAATCAGCCATGTTAAACTTTACTAATAGGTATTAAATTTATTTTTACTAAGTGACCATAATCCCATCATAATTTTGCTCAATTTTGAGCCCCAAAAATTGTTTTAGGAGCCCAAATAACTCATTTCAAAGGCATTGTGGAGAGCAGTTTTGATGGCTAAAATGGAGGCAACTGTGCTACCTGTGATCAGTAAGTCATCAACATATAAAAAAATAATAATTATATGACCATCAAGCTTCTGTAAATACACATTTGGATTTGATCTACACCTTTGGAAGTTTTGCGAGAGAAGAAAGGCATCCATCTTGGAATACCACTCTCTTGGGGCCTGTTTTAACCCGTATAGTGACTTCTTTAGCTTGCAAACCAAATATGGATCGGTGATGTAGCCCTTAGGCTACTTCATGTATATCTCCTCATGAATTTCTCCATGCAGAAATACTGACTTAACATCCATATGATGCACTTCCTAGTGCTTAGATGCTGAAATTGCCAAAACTAGGCGGATGGAGTCCATTTTTTCAACCGGTGCAAAGGTCTCATGGTAGTCCACACCTTGGAACTGAGAGAAACATTTTGCCACCAGCATTGCCTTATATTTTTAGGTGCTTCCATCAGCATCAACCTTGGTTCGAAACACCCACTTTCATTGAACCAATTTCCTTCCCGGAGGAAGAGAAACTAGCTCCCAAGTAGTGTTTTTCTGAAGAGAATTCATCTCTTCATCCATGGCAACTTGCCATCTCGGATCCTTCTGAGCATGGTAGTAGGATTTTGGATCTGAATTAATCATCAAATAGAAAGTTTTAGATATCAAATTATCAGGACAAGAGAGTGCAATACCTGCTCTATGGAAATCAGACTGGGTTCTCCTTGGATCATCCAGATTTCCAATGTTATCTCCTGCGGAGGAGAGTATCTGTCGAGCCCATGTGGGAAGATGATTTTTGCACTTCAGGTTCTGATTCATAATCTAATGATTGCTTCACACTGATATCAGAAATCAGAGGATCCAAATCAGGGTCATCACCCCCAATTTCATCATCCAAATATTCAGTAGAATAGGAAGGAAATTCGGTAGTTTTCTCCTTCACTAATTCCACCTCCTAAAGAGGCTCATCGAACTTGACACTTCTCTCGATGATGATCTATTTTGTTTTGATACCCAGCAGCTTGAAACCTTTTGATTCATTAGGATACCCAATAAACAGACATTCTATTCTTTACGGTTGCAAAGCCCTTCTTTTATCAAGTGGAATCTGGGCCCATGCAGTGGACCCAAACACCCGCAAGTTCGACACATCCAGCTTGTGTCCGAAATATGCTTCGAAAGGGGTTTTCCCTTTCACAGATGAGTGTGGCACCATTTTCTGAATGTATTATGTAGCATACATGGCTTCCGCCCACAAATTTGTAGCAAGCTTCTTTGATTCCAACATACAGCTGGTCATCTCCTTGAGAGACCGATTCTTCCTTTCTGCTACACCATTCTGTTGAGGAGTGTAGGGAATTGAATGTTGGACCTGAATACTAATTTGGGAGAATATGTGCAAAAAATAATTACTGACATACTCCCTACCATTATCATATCTCAAGATCTTGATCTTAATCCCAGAGGCATTCTCGATCAAGGCCTTAAGTTCAGAAAATTTTTCACATACTTCAAACTTCTTTTTGAGAAAGAAGACCCATTTGTACCCTGAAAAATCATCAATAAAAGTAAGAATATACCTTGATCTATTCATGGATGTGATAGGCATCAGACTACTGATATCAGAATGTATCAACCCCAATATACATGTAGCTTGGTTTGCCTTCCCCTGATCGAACTTGTGCTCAGGGTGTTTTCCAATCACGCAACCCTTGCATTTTTCAGTGGTTGCCTTGATGACCGAGAGGCCTTCAACCATGGTTTTTTTCTGTAATTTCTGCAAATATTTGAAATTTATATGGCCAAATATTTCATGCCATATTATACTAACCTCATTTCCATGAGTTAGCAGAGCGGTGGGCTTTGCATCCGGTGCAAAGTGGGAGAACTCATAGGCTCTTGCATGATGGTTTGCAAGACCTTTAGCAATGAGTTTCCTGAATGCAAGCTCCATTATCTCAAAATCATTTGGGATGAAAGAAACCCTCTTAGGAGCTCCAGTATGTGTCATCTAATAGACACTAAGGATATTTTATGCCAAAGATGGTACATACAACACATTTGAAAAAAAAACATTTTCAAGATCAACAGTACCTTGTCCTTCTAAAATGATGGTTGAGCCATCTCCCATGTGGATGGGGATGGATTTATAGGTCTCCAAGGATGAAAAGGAGTCTCTTTCAGCCATCATGTGGCTCAAATCTCTAGAATAAATCAAGAGTGCTTTGGACTTTGAAGTGTTTGCCATGAGGGCATGACCTTTTTCATGTTGTGGTTCTCGATCTTGCTGATCTCTCCTCCAAAATATTTCTGGAAGATTGATGTGATTTCTCTCAAGGAGAGAGGTAGCTTCATCAAGCTTCTTCTTCATGCAAGCATGTTCAGGGTGGAAGCCCTTCCCGCAGTATGAACACTTGACTTTTTCCTTGTCATGGTGCCCTTTTCCTTTGTTCTTCCTTGAGTCGGAAGACTCATCATGCTGCTGGTTTTCAACTCTAGGATTAGGAGCATCAAATTTAGTTTTTGGGTTCTTCTACTGCTTACCTTTACCCTTCAAATATTTGGGCCCCGAGACATGGAGGGCTTGATCATGAGAAGATCTGATGATCCCCATCTGGACAAGCTTGTCATGTTCACTTGTTAGGGACTCAATGAAGGCATTGAGTGTAGGCATATTCTATCCAGGGGTTGTGAGCTTCCCCACAAGGAATGTAGAAACAAAAACTAAATAATCAGCCCCAAGTTTGGAGAGTATGGAGAGGATGAGCTGATCATCCACCTTCTCCACTTTGTATTGCTTCAAGAGTAAAACAGTGTGCTTGAACCTTGTGAAAAAATTCATTCAAATTCTTGAAATTGGAGGGCTGGAGAGACATTAATTCATTTTTAAGATGGTAAAATCTTAAGTCATCTTGCTTTCCATATAGAGTTTCCAGTTTGTCCCATATTTCTTTTGGAGTCTTCAATCCCACAAGATGGAAAAGAAGATCCCGGGAAATAGAGAAGCACAAGAAATCGAATGCTTCATCCTTCTTGTTTAAGAATCTTGATTTTTCTATGGCAGAACCAGGCTCATCTTCAGTGTCCATGGTGACTCTATAGAGTCCTCTAGAGTGCAGCTAAATCTCCATGTCACCTTTCCATGAGTGGAAATTGTATGGAGTCAAAAGATCTACTAAGGAGGCCATCTGGATCTGTTGGAGCGAATGCTTCACCTGTAGAAAACCTAAAAATCACAACAAAAAGGGCAATGTAAGGTCGAACAGCCTGCATATTTTAGGCTTTCATTACACCCAGCATAGTCAATAAAGCAAGCTTGATCAAGAAGTTCTTTACTTGGGGTATTAAGTGGTAAGCCTTGGCTTTTCGTGCAATGCTGGATTTTTGAGCTATTGCTCAATTTTCATGCAGAAATCTGTCAAAAAGATTGTTTTTGAGAGATAGAGCTTCATCCCGCCTTGAGCTCTGATACCATATTAATCTTCCACATTGATCTAGGGACTAAACATCAGTCTCATCAAATATTAATCAATAAATAACTCATGAAATGGTGTAATCAGACTACAGAATGAGCAGCCACTCTATATATTCACACAAGAATAAGAAAATTACATTACAATGTCATACTACAAGCATTAATGAGAAGCAATTCGAATTCCTAAGGAGGTCATTCGAATTGAATGAGTGAGTCTAGCTTAACTGAATGTAAGCCATAGTAAACACTCAAGTTAACCGCTGATCAAAACCCTAATTGACTCAACTGAGCCCTAACTGAAGTCGGAGTGCAATAAGAGATCAGACACATGTCACAGCAAGCCAACCATCAAGTAGTAGTGCTTCAATGAGTCCAACGAACCCCGATGAGGTTAAATGAAGTGTAACTGAACATTAGAAGTGGTTGTAGGTGCCCCTGTTGACTCTAGTTCATTAAATAATCATTAAATAATCAATTTAATGAAGGGAGGTGCCTTCACTGCCCTGTTTAACTTATTATAATCATCAATTAGCAATTATGTGCATTAATATCACTCAGATCACCCCCGGAGTGCTCCAGTTAGCCTCCTTGACTGAAGGTAGGCGTGGATGTGATCTAGCTGATGACATTTAGTGCTCCACTAATGTTAATTAAGCCAATAATACTTAGGATAGTGGTGTAACTAGGCCAAATTGACCAAAATGAGTGTGTAAGGTGGTAAATGTCTCCAACAACCCAACCATAGGCTAGTGTGCTCATCAATCTCTCAACAACATTGCCACCCCCGAGCTGGGCATGATTCCCACAAGTAATAAGGGAACACTAGCAGACTCACACATAGCCAAGGATTTATCAAAATTTAGCCAAGCCAACACAGTTGGGTTTATCAGGCTACAAAGGAGCTGGAAACACTGACTGCTAAGATAGTGAGCTCAACCACAGAGCTATGGACACCTAGACCAGATCTAGCATGGCTTCTAAAACATCTACACATCCAACACAAGGAGCATCCCCTTCTCTGTTACACAGTCCCTCGGGCTATGACTTCCCTTCCAGTGTTATTCAAGGTGTGCAAAGAAGAAAACCATCCCCCTATATCTTTCTATGAGGTTCCTTCTCACACTAGTTTTATCAGTCTAGTTCATATCCCATTTCCACTCCCAAACTGGTTCAGAGACCAAACAAATATGTATACACAACAATTACAGTTATGGGATTGAAGGAAAACATCACAAAGGCCAAAATCAGAAAATGGAAATGGATTAAAATAGCCCAGCCTGTACAATTCATTTCCAACAATGATCAATAGCTCCATGTGGGCAAAAACGACTCCCTCGGTCCCTGAAATCATGAGTATTTCCCCCACCATTGGTTGTGAAACACTAAAACACAAAAATCCCAACCGTGGGGATGTGAATATGACCTAGAATGTGAAGAATAAAACCTAGGAGGGTTCGGTTGTGTGAGAGATCAATCATGGAGGAGGATGGGTGATGAAAAATGCCCAGCAGCTCTCCAAAAATGTGAGGAAAAATCAAAACATGAATTCCCGAGGAAAATATGTTTCCTACATGAGTGTAGAACGAGACTTTCTACTCCACATGCAGGAAAATTAATGAGATCTCCCCCTTTGGGTATGCGTGTGGTCAACGACTGACTACCCTTATAGAACTAACAGTTTCCCATGCATACGTCCCCCAAGGAAATAACTACCCAACTAACTCATGGAGAATTAAATTGGTTGGTGAATAAGACAAGGAAAGGTGTTTGGTAGTTAATGCGTTCTCCTCTTGAAACTTGGCTTCTCCCCATTGGCTCAAAGGTTAAGTATCCCCCCCTTATATTCCTTAGGAAATCATGCCCACGTCTCATTATTGTTGCATTGACATAACTGGTCGTGGGTATTTAATTAAATTGCATGTTTACATGATGTCCAAAATTATAATGTGCTTGGCTAGCACGAAATACCATCAGCATCGATTTTAATCTCCGAAACATAAAACGATAAATCAATGGTGGGGCTTTCACCTTTAGCTCCATACCACCATTAATTTCAATATAAACATCATATACATTTAATGCAAATGGGGTCAAAACTGGGGTGTTACATTTGGACTCTCAAATGACTCTTCCTATTCACATGACATGAAGAGTAAACATAATTTAAATTTTTACCTTAACCCATAGGATTAGGTTCCAACAAATATGAAGTAAAAAAAAATCATATTGTTAATTAAATGTTATATTCAAGGTGTGGAATTTGAACCCAAGTGATAGAACAATTGCACTCACAAAATTGCTAATCAAACATGCAAATTTACAAACAAAGGAGACTGAAATTGGAGCATAACACTAATATGTATTGAATAAGTGTACAATAGCCAACCCTCTGAAGTAATAGGCTACTGTAATATATAATTACATGAGAGATTCAAATGCATAAGGATTCCATTTGGAATAGTCAAAAAGTAGGCTTACTAAATCTAGTCAAATTCCCCACAGGTGCATAAAGCAGTTTCCAAATCCACTTAGAGGCTTACGAATTGGAAAAGTCAAGTAGGAAAGTTAATAAGGGATGGAAAGACAACTCATACATGATTTTATTAGGAGAAAAGGATGGAGGATGATGAGGGAAAAAAACAAGTCAACTACACCTAGTCTTACTTTCCCTGTTGCCTTATTTATCAATAAAACAGGAAACTTAGCAGAAAAAGTAGATATGCGCTTTGGAGGATCTAGAATAAAGCAGACATGCTAAATATGTTTTCCAGGAGGTTTCCCAAGAGATCCATGACTCATTTTTAGCAAGTTTGACTTCTAGGACATAAGGAATACAACTTGCATAGAGTAGAATATAGGAAACTAGGAAAATAAGACAAAAAATGGATTAATTAATGTCTAAGGTAGCTAACTATGGGTTGATTATTCTAACACAAAGATTTAGAGTTGTGCTTTTTATTTTTTCTTACATTAATGATGATAGTGGTTGTTATTAATGTCTACTAAGATCAATTTGTGTCTATCTAACCTTAGAAAATGTAAGCATTCAAATGGTTTTCTTTAAGAGAAGAAGTCTTAGATCACCATAGTTATGATGAGTTTAAAAGTTATCAATATAAGCCTTTGTAGCAAATATTTTGAAATTGTGCTCTAAGGTGGGTGTACAAGAGTCATTATATGAGAAAGTGATTTTCATCCTTAACTCTCTTAGTATGTATGTGCTCAAAAATATTTAAGAGAAGAAGTCTTAGATCACCATAGTTATGATGAGTTTAAAAGTTATCAAGATAAGACTTTGTAGAAAATATTTTGAAATTGTGCTCTAAGGTGGGTGTACAAGGGTCATTATATGAGAAAGTGATTTTCATCTTCAACTCTCTTAGTATAACAAATATGATATACTCGTTTATCCCACAACATTTTAGGAATTGTCTAGATATTTGTTTCACTATGGATTTAGTGACAGTTTGTTCATATTTTTTTGGAAATTGAACCCAAGTGTTAGAACAATTACACTCACAAAAGTTGCCAATTACACACAAAGGAGACTGAATATGGAGCTGAACACTAATCTGTATTGAATAAGTGTACAATATCCAACCCTATGAACTCATAGGCTGCCACAATAAATAATTACATGAGATATTCGAATGCATGAGGATGCCATTTGAATTTGGTCAAAAGCAGGCTTACTAAATGTAAGCAAATCCCCCATAGGTGCATAAAGCAGTTTCCAAATCTGTCTAGGAGCTCACGAATTGGAAAAATCAATTAGGTAAGCTAATAGATGATGGAAGTACAACTCATACATGCTTTTCTTAGGAGAAAAGAGTGGAGGATGATGAGGACAAAAAACAAGTTAACTTCACCTATTCAAACTTTCCCAATTGCCTTAAAACTCATAAAAAGCAGGCAATAAAGCAGAAAAAGTAGACATGCACTAGGAAGGCCAAGAATAAAGCAAATTTGATTCCAAGTGGTTTCCCAAGCACTCCATGACTCAAATTTAGCAAGTTTGACCACTTTGGATGTGTGGAGGACAACTTGCATAAGGTGGAATATGGAAACTAGGCAAATAAGACAAAAAATGGATTAATTAATGTCTAAGGTAGCTAACTATGGGTTGATTATTATAACACCCCACCTTAAGCTTGAATTATGAGTAAAATATCAAAAAATTATAGGGCCTAGCAACAAGGCTTAGTCACCCGTTACATACTGCATGTCCATTTAACCAAGGAAAGAGGCAAAAACCCAGTGGGAAAAATCCTCCCTTAAACATGGACAGTAAAACAAAATTTGAAATATTGTCATCACTCATGCTTCACAGCATGATCAGTAATCCCCAACAGTGATTTGAGATTGTTGAATGTCTTCTCACAGAAAACTTTGGTGAAGATATATGCTACTTGTTCTGAAGATGAACAGAAGAGTAGGTGAATGGTGCCATCATGCACAAGCTGTCTGATGTAGTGCATATGGATCTCAATGTGTTTGGTTCTCTGTTTCTGAACTGGATCATTGCAGATTCAAATGGTACTCTGATTGTCACAATATATAGTAGTTGAGTATTCTGATTCGAAGCCACACTCACCAAGTAACCCCTACAACCATAAACATTGAGTTGCTGCATTTACAACTCCTCTGTACTCTGCTTCTGTAGATGAGAGTGCAATGGCACTCTGTTTCTTGCTTGACCAGCTGATTGGCCCTTTGGTAAGCATGAACACATATCATGATGTTGACTTTCAATCTGTGTTTTCACTTACCCAATCACTGTCAGTAAACCCAATCAAATCAAGATCAGATTTAGCCTTGTAGAAGATCCCATGAGTCCTTGTTCCCTAAACAAAGTTAAGGATCCTTTTGGCTACTCTCCAATGGATCTCATGAGGCTGATCCATGTATCTTGAAGCCACACTTACTGCATAATAAATATCAGTTCGATTATGTGTAAGATACAATGAACCTCCATTCAATTTCCTATACAGTGTATTGTTTACCATAGGTGAAGAATTAGCTTCTTCAAGCTTAACTCCTGAAAGGAAAGGAATCTTGCTTGGCTTGCAATCCTTCATGTTGAATTTGTTCAGAAAATCCAAGGCATACTTGGACTGATGTACTTTGATTCCATCTTTGGTTTGAGCAATCTTGAGCCCCAATAATTGGCTCAATAACCCCAAATCAGTCATGGAGAAGGCATGGTTCATTACATCCTTCAAGGAGGCAATTTCATCATTTGAGCTTCCTGTAATGAGAAGGTCATCAACATAAAAAATGATGATCATTAATGAACCATGAATCATCTTCAAATAGACATTTGGATCTAACTTGCATCAAACAAAATTCAGTGATAGCAGAAAGCGATCAATCTTGGCATACCAAGCCTTGGGGGCTTGCTTAAGCCCATACAATGACTTCTTTAGCCTGCACACAAGAGATGGATTAGTAGAAAATCCTTGATGCTGCTGCATGTAAATCTCTTCAATGAGATCTCCATTCAGGAAAGCACACTTCACATCCATGTGATGTACCTCCCACTGCTTCCAAGCTGCAATGGCTAAGGCTAGCCTGATGGAGTCCATCTTTGCCACTGGTGCAAAGGTCTCATTGTAATCTATGCCATGTACCTGTGAGTATCCCTTGGCTACCAATTTATCCTTGTATTTCAAAGGTGAACCATCAGAAACAAATTTGGTTTTGTAAACCCACTTACACTGAACTAGCTTCCTCCCTGGGGGAAGATCAACCAACTCCCAAGTGTTGTTCCTCTAGAGTGAGCTGAACTCTTCTTCCATGGATGTTTGCCATATTGGATCATTTGCTACATCTTCATATGTCTATGGGTCTGATTCAACCATCAAATATCATTTCTCTGCAAACATAGGATCTTTCATGCATAGAGCACTCTCAAACTGAGATCTAGTCCTCCTTGGATCATTAGGATTTCCAGCTAGTTCTCCAGCTGCATGAATGGTATTTGCTTCCCATTTTGGTCTTGTAGGAATTTTAGGATATGCAATTAAATCATCATTATTAGACATATCAAAATCATCAAGTTCAACTATCTCTTCACTTACATTCAATGGTTCTGGTGGTGAAGAGGATTCTCCAACTTCCACTGTTGCTAAAGGCTCTTCTTGGAACTGAACACTCCTTTCAATTAAGGCTTTGTTTGTGATCAAATTTATCAGCTTGTACCATTTTGATTATTTAGAGTACCCAACAAATAGACACTCTTGGCTTTGGGGCTGCAAAGCCTTCCTCTTTTCTGTTGGAATTCTAGCCCAAGCCCTTAAGCAAAAAATCCTGAAATGGGTCGCATCTGGCTTGTGCCAACTCCATGATTCAAAAGGATTCATACCATCAAGATATTTATGAGGCACCCTATTCTGGATATAGGCTGCACAGTTTATAGCTTCGGCCCAAAACTTTGGTGGAAAAGTCTTAGCCTCCATCATGCAGGTTGCCATCTCTTTTAGTGATCTGTTCTTCCTCTCAGCAACACCATTATGCTGTGGTGTGTAAGGGATAGAATGCTACATCTAAATACCTGAATCTAAACAATATTGGATGAACTCAGACTTGACATACTCACCACCATTGTCAGATCTGAGGACCTTGAGTTTCCTCCCAGACTGGTTTTCAACCAAAGCCTTAAAGACTTTGAAGAGGCCATAAACTTCAGACTTGTGTTTCAGGAAGTAAACCCAGCAATATATGGAAAATTAATCTATGAATGTTAATGCATATTTGGCCTGAATCATTGACATATGAGGAAATGGGCCAGCAACATCACTGTGGATCAACTCAAGAGGTGCAGAGGTTCTCTCATGACTAGCTTTCTCAAATTTATGCTCTGGGTGTTTTCCTAAGATGCAACCTTGACAGACTCCTTTGGAAAACTTAATATTTGGTAACCCTATGACCATTTATTTTTCACTAAGATTAGAAATATACTTGTAATTAAGTTGCCCAAATATTTCATGCCAAATCTTGCTTGCCTCATTAGCATGAATCAGAAGAGCAGAGGGGTTTGAGTAGGGTAGGAAGTGTGAGAACATGTATACCTTCGAAGTGTGATTTGCAATTCCTTTTGTAATGAATTCACCACTTGAGATCTCTATGATCTCAACTTCATCAGGGGACAATATGACCTTCTTTGGAGACCCTGTGTGGGTCATCTGATACACTGATAAGAGGTTAGAGGCAAGACCTGGAACATACAATACATTGCTAAACTTACCATGGTCAAGATCAATCCTTCCTTTACCCAAACTTTCAGTGAGAGAGTCATCTCCCAATACTATTGGTGGACCTTTCGACATGTCAAGTGAGGTGAATGCCTCCTTGGTCGAAACCATATGTCTTGAAGCTCCAGAATCAATGATGAAACTAGGTGATCTTGATGTGCCAGCAACCAATGCATGAACTCTCTCTCTGTCTTCTGAATTTGATCCTTCTTCCCTCTTCTTTGAGCTATCAGGAAGGGAGATGCCATTCTTCTCCAGGATTTGGGTTAGCATGTCTATTTGCTTCTTCATGCAGGATCTTTCAGAATGATTTCCCTTACTGCAGTATGCACACTTTCTCATTTCTCCTCTGTTCTTCTTCTTCTAGGGGTTCTTCTTGGAACCTTGAGGCCCCTCTAGAGACTTGTTCTTGTCTCTCTTTTGCTCAGGTGGATTCTTAGCTTTCTTCTTGCCTTTTGAATCCACCCTTGAATATCCAGTAACCATAGCTTGGTCTTTCAAAGGTTTGATGGTTCCCATCATCACCAATTTATCTTGTTCTTGTGTGAGAGATTCCATGAAATCTGCAAGGCTAGGCATTTTCCAAGCTCGAGCTGTCAACTTTGTGGCATGGAAGGTCGATACAAACACTGAATAATCAGGGCCAAGCTTCGAGAGTATGTCCAAAACCAGTTGCTCATCTTTCTTTTCGATCCCACATTGTTTTAGCTGTAAAACAAGGGCTTTGAACTTGGAAAAATAGAGTTGCAGGGATTCAAAGCTATTGGGACTCAGCGAGATCAATTCATTTTCAATTTGATGTCCCCTCATCTCATATATCTTACCAAAAATCTCAACAAGCTTCTCCCATACTTCATTTGGTGATGTCAATCCATCAATATGGAAAAGGAGGTCTCTGGATATGCTCAGACACAGGAGACCATACGCCTCATCACTCCTGTTGTGCCATTTAATTTTCTCTGCAGCTGCATTGGGATCTGCTTCTGTTGCCATAGTCACTCTGTAGAGGCCTTTTTCTCTCAACAGTATCTCCATCTGTGCTTTCCATTCAAAGAAGTTAAATGGAGTCAAGATGATCTTCTGAGATTGATCCATAGCTCAGAAATTGTCCCTTAAGTCAGCAGAATGCTCCCAGTCAATGATGTCGAACCTGCAATACAAATTGGAAGGAGATAAATTGATCTACAAAGGATTTGATACCATGTGGAAATTGAACCCAGGTGTTAGAACAATTACACTCACAAAAATTGCCAATTACACATGCAAATTACACACAAAGGAGACTGAATATGGAGCTGAACACTAATATGTATTGAATAAGTGTACAATAGCCAACCCTGTGAACTCATAGGCTACCACAATAAATAATTACATGATATATTCTAATGCATAAGGATTCCATTTGAATTTGGTCAAAAGCAGGCTTACTAAATCTAAGCAAATCCCCCATAGGTGCATAAAGCAGTTTCCAAATCTGTCTAGGAGCTCACGAATTGGCCAAATCAATTAGGAAAGATAATATATGATGGAAGGAAAACTCATACATTCTTTTCTTGGGATAAAAGAGTGGAGGATGATGAGGACAAAAAACAAGTTAACTTCACCTAGTCAAACTTTCCCAATTGCCTTAAAACTCAGAAAAAGCATGCAATAAAGCAGAAAAATCAGACATGTGCTAGGAAGGCCAGGAATAAAGTAGATTTGATTCCAAGTGGTTTCCCAAGAGCTCCATGACTCAAATTTAGCAATTTTTACCACTTTGGATGTGTGGAGGACAACTTTCATAAGGTGGAATATGGAAACTAGGCAAATAAGACAAAAATTGGATTAATTAATGTCTAAGGTAGCTAACTATGGGTTGATTATTCTAACAATTTTAGCAATGTTGATTTTCTTTTCTTTTCTAGTTAAAATACAAAGATATTTTTTATCTTCTATATTAGGGTTGATAACCTCCTTATAATATCTTAATTTTATCTTATCTATTAATTATTTATCTTGCCACAACTTCTCCTTAAATTTAGATGTAATAATACTTTTAATATCATCAATATTATGCAGAGAGACCTCTTCCTTAATTCCCCAATGAATTATCCAAGATATGTTCTATTTATGCCAAGCTCACTAAAGATTTAAGTTGTTTTTACAAAGTAGGAAGAAATCCTAGGAAGCATCTTATGTCCCATGTTGTTTATCTTTTTCTTGTACATTAGGTGCCTACTCATAGTAGCGTTCTCAGTCGGCAAATTTGTGCTTCTATGAGGAGGACAAGATATGGTGTATTTCCTTTACTTTTGAGATTAAATGTTGTAAAATGGTTTTGGATTTTCTCCACCATTCTCCACATTTCTGTAAATATTTTACAACTCCAAACTCACATCCATATGAGATAACAAGAGTCTCAAAGAGTTTCAAAGAGGAGTTTCTTCATATCCAAAAGTCAAATATTTGTTGATTTACAATTATTTTCAAGTCCATAATATTTTTTCCACCATCCATTAATCATTGTCTCAATTCTATAGTTCCACTTAAGATTTTTATGAAGACCGATTTCAATATATTTGTATGAAGTCACTTCCTCCAAGTTGTTGTTGTCCTATATGAAACTAGCACAAGTGACCTTTTGAAATATGATTATAATAATCTGTGTCTTGTCATTGTTAACAATTATACCCATACTAGAGAAAAAAACCCTAAAAATTGTTAGTTGCTTGGAGAGATCATAGAGACTCCTTTCCATAAGAACAATAGCATCAACATACATAAAAAGGATGATGATTATACCAACCAAAGTCATGCCCTCATAACCTGCACCTTCCAAAGAACCCTCTACCATGTCACTATATATAATAAAAAAGGTAGGTGATAGAGGGAAACCTTTTTTTACTCGTATATTTACAATTAATTTCTTATGATCAACCTTCCAAGTTCCTAAACTTGGCAATAACCTTATGGTGGTAGCTCTCAAATCAAAAGATTTTTAACTTTTCTAATCTATTCCAAGGGTTATTTCTTAATACTATGTCAAACGATTTACTAAAATCCAAAAAGAAACACTAAAGATTTGGTTTAGTATTAAGACACTCCTCCATAATGATCCTAATATAACAAGGTTGTTGTTATATAAAAAAAATTAGCATTGCTATTTTTATTTTTGGTTTTATATATTAAATGTTATATATATAAGTTTGGAATTGATATTTTTTATTTACATAAAAATCTAATCCCAAAATAAAACAATTTTAAAAGTCAATTCCAATGAAGGGATGTAAGTTGTAACATTTTTCAATAACATTCATTTTCCACTTATAAGCAATGATTAGTAGTTTATAATCAATTAACTTTACTATTCAAACTAATTTATTTTTCTAATTAAATTTATTATTATATTAAATAATAATTGGTTAATTTTAGAAATATAATAGCTTTCAAGTATTATAATTTTTTCATTTAATTTTTTTGAACAAAGAAATAATATTTTTATGCGAAAAGATAATTTATTGAATGGGTCATCATCTAGGAATCACAATACAAACAAGAGCCATGAGGTGGCAATGTCCCCGATGTTTCCACTTGGGCTAAGTTGAAGCATCTTGTTAATTGCAACTAGCCAATGCTTTAAGATTAGCAGAAACCAGTTATTATTTTAGCAAACATGGAAATAGGGTGTCAACACAATAACTTCACAAAAGTTGACAATAAATTCACCTCAGGAGTTAATTGTTCAAACATTTCAAGAGCTTTTTCAAAGACCTTGGATCGAATTGAGAATCATTTTTCCCTTTTTATGATTTGTGGTCTTTGCAAAGTTGGTTAATACTAGTATTAACTATTTACTCTATAATAGGATTTCTCTTTGAACTTCAACTCATAAAGGTGAATTTAATTTCAACTTAATGGTAATGATGAAGCTTGAAACATGGTGAATAGATTGTTATTCATACTTGAAATAGTATTTGTGACAATTAAGAAAATGACACTAATTACTTTGACTTTGAGTTCTCAATAATTTGCTTATGTATATGCGAAGGTTGTACTCTAGTAATGTAGAATGCATATCATAGTGTTCCAATCACTTTACAATAGAGAGAAATTTATCTTTTTGAATTATTTTTTTTGCATATTTTAAACTTAAAAATGAGATAGAAATAGAAATCAATGATCAAATCAAATACTATGACTAAGATCTCAAATACCATGTCATAAAAGTACATTCATCACAAAACAACAATCACAGATTCCACCATTATGTGGTGTCTCTTATTATGTCGATACAAGCTGGATTAGTGTAAGAAGAGTTCATTGAGAAGAAATGATAGTCAACACTCAATGTTGTAAACTTTGAAATAAGAAAACAAACTAATTGAAAGCTAGGAATGTGTGAGTACATTTACTAGAAAGAATTTGATTAGTTGCAATAAAGGAAGATTTGGTTGCGGTGTTTGATGTTTTAACCCATGTCATATAATGTAATTTAAAAATGAGTTTAAAAGTAAATCTTAAAATTTATATTGCTGGTTGTGTGGCTAGTGATCTAGTAGAACATTGTGTTGTTGGATTGGACCGTAAATCAACTTTAATTAGCCTAGAAAAATATAACATTAGTTATTATGTTTTTGTCAATGTACCCATAGAAGGGAAAATTCCAACTTGAAAATTAGAACCAATTGTTAACCATATGAAATGATATATGTATTGAGACCCATCCCACATGTATGAAAAACAATGTAAAAAATTGGACGAGACACTTCCTAGAATCTTGTCGGATTGCTTTGGAAAGCCACCAAGCTTGTATAGTATGCCATTTAGACCAATAAATCCACATGTGCATTTCCATTTGCAGTCCATGATGGAATGTTACAACGTGTCTGGTGAACCTGAAGGTGGCGATGAGCTGCGAAACATTAATATTCCTCAAACAGAAGGAAGAAGGGATGTTGTAGCACCATATGTACCAACTGATTCCATGACTCAGCTGTTGAAGATCAGAAAGGTTAACATCAGGAAAAAAGAGAACCCAAAGTTTTCCAATGTTGGGGACTATTAGGATGAGGAGACCATGGCAAGAATCACAGAACTGCTACATGAATTTCAAGATCTCTTTATGAATAAGTTCTCAGAGATGAAGGGGATGTTGGGCAATCTCGGAGAGATGAAGATCCCGTTAAAACCAGATGCGAAACTAGTGCGACAGAGACTGTATCACTTAAATCCATGGTACAAAGAAAGAGTCAAGGTTGAAATCAACCGAATGTTGGGGTTTGGAATCATTGAGTCGGTAGAAGAGTCATAATGGATCAGTACATGGTGGTCCAAGATAATAAAATGGGTGAAGTTTGGATATGTGTCAATTTACGGAAGCTGAGTGATGCTTGTTTGCATGACCCGATTCCGACCCCGTTCACAGATGATGTTCTTGAAGGAGTAGGCGGTCAGGAAATGTGTTCCTTTACATATGGATTTTTCGGTTATCACTAGATCAAAATCACGAAGGAATATCGACATAAGACAACATTTGTTACAGAGTGGGGCTTCTTCTAATATACAGTGATGCCTTTTGGGCCGAAGAATGCACCTGCAATCTTTTCCTGATTTGTTGTCGCAGCGTTTAAATATTTCATTTAGAATTTCTTACAAGTATACAAGGATGATTGGATAGTGTATGCCCTAATCAAATATCATTTGGAAAACCTTTGACTAATGCCAGAAAGGTGTCAACAGCATCTGATCGCGTTGAACTTTAAAAAGTGCATTTTTTGTGCACCATTCGAGATATTGTTGGTACACATCATGTGCAAGCAAGGATTACTAGTTGATCCTACAAAGATAGCGCTCATCTTGAGTTTCCACCACCAACCAATGTAAATATACTTCAGGCAACACTGGGCCACTCGGGGTACTATCGCAAATTCATTAGGGGCTATGCTACAATCACTGCTCCCATGGAAAAGTTGTTAAAAAAAGATGTATTTAATTGGAGTCATGAATTTCAAGGAAGATTTGACACGTTGAAGGCCAAGATGGCTTCAGCACCAATACTTGTATTTCTAGACTAGAACAAAGAATTCCCTGTGCATGTTGATGCATATTATGTGGCACTTGGAGTAGTGCTCATGCAGCGAGGAGAAGGTGATCTAGATCACCCAATTTCTTTCGCCAGTTGGAAGTTGTCATTCGCGCAAAAGAACTTCATGACCACCGAGCACAAGGGTCTGGGGATGGTCTATGCACTATAAAAATTCAGCACTACATGTTAAGAGGCCACTTTAAGATGTTTACTGACCATTCAACGCTGAAGTATCTGGTCAACAATCCTGTGTTGGGGGGGAAGATATGTCAATGGCTACTTCTCTTCCAGGAGTTTGATTTTGAAATTATTGTCAAGATGGGTTGCTTGAACGCTGGCCCTGATCACTTGTCCAGAATAGAGACAGGTGAAGAACCTACCAATATTGAAGGACTGCCCAATGCGCAGCCATTTTGGATCGACATGGATGACGACCACTATGCTCCTATACTTCATTTTTTTGGCAACCGAAGTAGCCCCAGAAGAAATTTCCACAAGTCAAAAGAAGCAACTGGTATTTAAAGCTTCTAATTACCAGTTGATTGTTGGACACCTATATAAAATGGGACCAGATGAAATATTGTGACAATGTGTCCTACCACATGAGAAGGAGCAGATTTTGGAAGAATCACATGCACGTGTTACTGTTGGACAGTACGGGGGTCATGCTACTACCAGAAAAGTGCTTTGCACAGTGTTATGGTGGCCCACCCTAAATAACGATGTAGGAGACTATGCACGAAGCTGCGATGTATGTAAATGCACATGGAGACCATCGCGGCGAGATGAGATGTCTCTAGTACCGCAGGTGACTTTGAAACCTTTTGAGAAGTGGGGTGGGTTGTAGAATTTGTGGGTCCAATCAACCCACCTGAGAAAAAAACTGGTGCTAGGTACATAATCACAACAACAGACTACCTAACAAGATGGGTGGAGGCTGCCCCAGTTGTGGACTGCACTACTGCGACAGCAGCAATATTTCTATTCGATAACATTGTGAAGCAGTTTGGATGTCCAAGAGTATTGATGAGTGACCAGGGAAGCCATTTTATCAATCGTATAGTACAAGCATTAACGGAGGAACTGCAGATACAGCACAAGAAAAGTACACCATATCATCCATGGGAGAATGGGACCGTAGAAGCCTTCAACAAAATATTGAAGCATGTGCTTGCAAAGGTATGTAATGTTAACCGATATGACTAGGATTTGAAGATTCCAACTGTGCTATGGGCGCATCACTCCACTTGCAAGGTATTAACGGGGCAAACATCGTTTAAATTAGTATATGGGCAAGAGCTAGTCATGCCTATGGAGTACATCGTTCCCAGTCTGCGCATTGCCGCCATGACAGGCGTGGATGATGAAGTCACGCTAGAAGAGCATGCAACACAGTTAATATAGCTTGAAGACTATCGTTTTATTACAGGATTCCATCAGCGTGTCGAGAAGGATTGACAGAAGGCCTGGCATGATCGCCATATAAAAAACAAACAGTTTCAGCAAGGGGATTTAGTGTTGATCTACGACAGCAATTTTTGAGGCATCTAGGTAACTTATAGATGCACTAGTTTGGACCCTATCTTGTTAAATCTATTGCCTCTGGGGGTGCAGTTTAGTTACAACAGCTCAATGGAGTGGTGCTGCCAAAACTTATGAATGGAAACCACTTGAATCCCTATCGGACGGAGAAAGAACTGCACAATTCCTGAGGAACTGCGCAATGAAAAAAAAAAAGAGAGTAGATATAGGATAGATAAAAAATGGAAGGGTGCACCAGAAGGAAGGGGCTACGCCGCAGAATAGGGGGCAGTAGCATAGTTCGATAGCCATAACACAACAACTGCAAGGATGCAATTGAAGTTAAATTAACAATAAATACAAATAGTTAAGAGAAATGAACCGGCGACGTTCATTGAAGCGATGTGCATTTATGATCGATCCAACCTTTAAAGGATAATATCGACGGCAGATTCGGGTCGTTAATGATGGATTTAGTCATGATGGTTGTGGGTGATTTGGTAATGATAAGGATAGATTAATGAAATGTTATAAGATGGCACGAGATGTAGGATGACAACAACACTGTGCTAAGTTGAGCCGAGATAAATACAGAGCTAATTAAGTTGTGTGAGTTCTTAGTGATGGCAAGATAGTGTGATGGGTGCATTAGCTCATTAAGTTGTATCGATGAGGCATGTTGAGTAACCTTGCCACTGTGGAGATTTCAAGTGAGCGGGAGTCACCAGTTCGGCCAACCGCCATTGTCAAAGAATTCATGAGCATGCGGGTAGGATCATCATCGATCCCGAGAGGAAAGCAGAAGGGACAGAAGCCGAGCTCCACGTCGTCACAGAAAAGACAGACACAGACCTCTATGAGGGCACAAGGGGAAGGAACGGAGTAAATAGGGCCATACAACTCTGAGGTTGTGGAATCTGTGGTCTGCACCAAGGTTTCCATGAAGGATATTTGAGCGTACATTGTTCCCACCCGCCCTAGTGCGAAACCTTGGCGTCTGACAAAAAATTAGAAGTATCAGCCAAAAATGTCATCGTTGTTGGCAGGAATGACATGTACCGTTGACATTGTCCCTGCATTGATAAAGATGAAGTATGAGGACCATTATTTGTTGTTGTGGAAGGATGTAACGAATGAGCCCTATGATTAATTTCCTTTGGTCGCAATATTGCCCATAGAGCGCATTCCACAGCCATGGGCACAAGGGCTAAACAAATCTAGGTTGTTGGGGTTTATCAACATGTCGCATTTTGGGTAGTTGAACGAAGCAAATGCATGTGTCAAACAGTTGTTGGCGTGTTTTCATGGAGGAACTCTATGGTTGGACATTCCAATCGTGATTACGGTGGAATTGATCTCGGAGATCATAGGGTTGCCAAAGGATGGGGTAGACCCATCACAATACTTCAGAGTTAGAGATAATGATAAGCGGCTTGTTGCACGATTGAAGGAGAGGTATGATTTGTAGCACGATGGTAGAGCATATTGCATCAACAGTATTAATGAGAGGGTCATGTGTATTTCTGCATGGATTTTTTCAAGTAAAATTGTAAGAAAAAATTACTTGGTTCATTGCAATTTGGGGGGGATTGCATGCGCACAGCAATGCACTGAGGGAGTCCAAATGAACTGGTCCCTCTTTTTGTTGAATCAATTGATAGAGGATGCGGTCACGGTCCAAGATGGGGAGTGGCACTTTACTTACAGTTGGTTACTGATCTTGATCGCGTTAGTGGCTTGTATGGAGCCAGAAGACTACCCATGCATGGATGTAGAGGTTATTAAAGTATGCAAAGGCATTCGATACCAGAATTTGTGGTGGGTAGAAAAGGATAGTCGGTAAGTGGATTGCGCTATCCACTTTTGGGTCTACTAGGAGGCGTTACAAGCAGCGGCCATCAAAATTCCACAGCTATCTGACACAACAGTGTTCAAGTATCAGCGGATTATGTGGTTCACTATTGGGTCACACACTATTCAGATCCAAGATCATTGCAACCCTGACAAGCAATGGATGCCAATGGCATATAAGGTGACAGATGAAGACTTGGATGCAACGGTTTAGGATTGGTCGGAAGAGTGGTGCAAACAAGTAAGTGTCGAGGAGGTATCGATGGGACCACCCACAGACGCACCAGAGGATTATGTTAGAGGAGCAGAAAAATAGAGTCACCATGACTCTGATGGTGAATCCTCCACAAAAACCCTTGTCGACATTGAGGCGCAATGCATCTTTAAAGAGATCAGAATGAAGCGGAAAATGGACCAAGATGCCAACAGCAATACCAGATCCACATTGGAAGCACAACTACATCGACTTATCAATACCACCATGGACTCATCTGACATTGCCGTAAAAGAAATGCGGAGGTATGCTCGGGAAGGTTTTCTCGAGGTACGTACAAAGCTAAATTCCATATATAATGTTGTAGCAAGAAGAGGACCAGAAAGTGCAGTTATGCAGGACTTCTCATTGATTAGCACTAAGCCACGGGCCATGAATGTTTAGGTTCCCCCAACTGCAATCGACATTGGAAGAGAGGATATCAACTCCTCACTACAGCAGCTACAGAGTATTGCATTGGACATTAACAAACTATCTACCCAAATGCTAGTACATATACAGCAGGTCGCCAACTAGGAGTTGGCTGATAGGCAGAAGGAGATCAGCAACCGGTATCTAGGGGTGCAAGCTGAAGACGAGAAACTGAGGAAGGAAGTAGAGGAACTGTGACAGGTAAAGGAGCAGCTAATAGTAGAAAGAGCGGAGGAGATCGCAGCATTGAAAACAGCGCACGACGAACTAAAGAGGAAGGTTGATGAGGAGATTACTAAATTGAAAAAGGAAACTAACCACCTTGTTATTAAGAAGGCGTGGCTGATCATCAGTCAGGGGAAGGTAGAAGAGGCCATTACAAATGCCTTCCAGTACATCCATGAAAGCACAGCAGAGATGGACACAATTTCCAAGGCCAAGCAACTTGGAGAAGTTATTGCACAGCTCCAGTTGGACAATAGCCTATTAAATTCCATGGTTTACCCAAAGACACCATCAGAGCAGGTTGCAGAGTGGAAGAATGCCATCGAAGAGATTGCGAGACAGTTTGACAACATGGAGCAAGATGCAAAGAATATCACAGAAGCAACGACACAATTTTGGGGTAGTGTCGTTCACGATGAGCAGCTCGATCAACTCACCTAGAAATTACATGAAGCCGAGACCTAGTTGGAAACATTGAAGACATCATTAAGGACAATGCCACCAATTGTGTCAATCACACATTCTGCAGAACTGAAGGAGCTCTTGCAGCAGGTTGCGAAGGCACATGAGCGACAGCGGAAACACAGTGACCAGCTCAATGAGTTCTAGGAGATTGGCACACAACTATCAGAAAAAGCAGTCGATGCACTGCAGGCTGTACAAGACAGCAAGAAAGAGGTCAATACCAAGATGGTGGAGCACCCGCTAAAGCAGGATCACCTCACATGTCAGGATGTTGCGGAGAAAGTCAAAACACAAGTTACAGAAATTTCTCAGCAATACGAAGACTTCAAGATTAAAATCAATGAGTACACTAAGTCTACCTGATGTGGCTTGAGGACAAGCCACAAGACTATGTTAGGGGCCTATTGGCAAGGGGTTAGGGTAAGTTGCGTAACATCGTGGATGCTGCGCAAGCATAGAAGACACCACGCAAGACAAAGATAGCACGATAGGCAAAAAATAAACTAATTTTGATTATTTTGTGTCACTTTTTGTACTTGTTGACCATTTTTTGTGGATATTGGTCATTAGTCAGTTAAATCAGTTAGGAATTAGTTAGAAGTGGACCATAAATGTAAGGTGCAAGCCTATATATAGAAAGAGAATTGTGAATGAGATACAGATTGATAGGGTGATCAGTCCATGCATAGAGAGAACAAGTTGTTATCTATCTCAGATGAATTGTTATCCATTTTGATCTGTGGGTGATTACACATAAATAATATGACAAGACTAATGTTGATCTAAATCGTTGTTGTCTTCTTTTGTCTTTTCTTGTCTTTTTGTTCCTGCAAATCTAATGATGAGTGCGAAGTAAATCTTAAATATGGATCTATGATGCGATGGTTTATTGTTTATGAATGTTGTTATGTTTTCTGATCTAGATCTGTTACAGTTATGAATGAATGATGTATGATAATGAATGGTTCTGTTAGAAAATTGATTTGATTTGGTCATTGAACTAATGAACTATCGATGCCCCTAACCCTCTTCTATACTATAGAAAATTGGTTCCGTCAACCCTCCCTTGAACATCTCGAGTGAGACCTCATACGCTCTGCGTGTGTTGCTGGACAGGGTAAAACCCATCTAGGTTGATGCTCAGTGAGATCGCGGCGAGTCGAGTGTCAACAGAGAGGACCCTTGTCGACTAGGTTTTGTTAGTTGAAGGTTGAGCCAACAATTGGTGTATTCAATATAAATAGATCAATATAATATAGACCCAACATATTGTATAATTAATTGGATACACCAATATAATATAAACCCTTATTGGATAGATCCATATAATATAGACTCAACATGTTGTTGCAGTATTCGATATAATCGGATAGATCAATAGAATATAAACCTAACATATTGTATTATTGGATAGATCAATATAATATAAACCTTAATTGGATAAATTAGGGTAGTATAAACCTATGTAACTTTAGTTTTTCTTTGATTTAACCATATCTATATGTATAATGTATAGTAACAACTCGTTGACAATATACATATTCCATATAATTTGTAGCATTTCCATCATATCAGATGTCATAGACTTTTCCTCAAGAATGAAGGTTTAAAGAGATAACCAAAAGAACTTATTACGAGAGGGTACGAATAATGAAATACAATTTTCATGATCTAGACTATTCGAAAAAGCCATGTCATTCCAAATATTCCATTATAATCGTTAAATAACATCACCTTAGAATTATACAAAAAATAACATCACCTTAGAACTATACAAAAACGGTGTTACCGTTATTCCTGCAGCAACAGTTTCTCAGTAATTTCCAGTAGAGAGATAATCAAACTCTTCAGTGATTTATGCTCGGTTCGGACTAAAAAAGAAATTGAGTTACATAAAATGTTGTGGTGGACTCAGTCGAGTTCGACAATAGGGACAGGAAAGCTTTATGCGTAGCCATTCTACAATGCAGTTGGAATGAAAAACGTGGGAGCATGGTAGCCGATGCAGTGTACGATTACCATTGTCAGCTTCATCAACATGATTCCACCGTTCTAAGCAAATAGAACACAATGATTTCTCATCTTCTGCACAATTAATTTCAATGCATTCACACACCTTCTCCAGTACCAATCGGGCGATAACCGCCATTAACTCTCGGAACTCTCTGATGGTATTCGATACTTCTTCATCATCTTCTTCTTCACTTGTTGCATCATCTTCTTCTTCGCTTGTTGTATCATCTTCTGTTTCATCTCCAAGAACAAACTCGAATTCTGGGTGGCCAGCAGAATCTTCGCTTGTTGCATCATCTTCTGTTTCATCTCCAAGAGCAAACTCCAATTCTGGGTGGCCAGCAGAATCTGGTGGCATTGCTATTACCGCACCATGCACGGGACGCGGCTGATCAATCCCCGGCGAAGATCCAATAAATGGGGTAAGTTCAACCGGACACTCTCCTTCATCGCCTGCCCCGATCCCATATAACGGGTCAGCAACTAGCTCTGGCTCTGGCCACACTTCATCATTGCCTGTGCCAATAACAAATCCGGGTTCAAGAGCTAATTGCTCCAGCCACGCTCCATCATTGACTGCCCCAATTCCAAATCTTGGTGTCGTAGTTGGCAGCGGCCACTCTTCATCATGCGCTGCACTAAGTGCAGATTGCACCAACTCCAGATTGCGCCGAGCTCGTCTTTCCATAATCTCATGTGCATCAATTCCTGCCACAACTCCAATTGATTGCACCTGCTGTTCTCCACCTTCACTGCACCAATTTCTTGTGATTTTACATCACCACCTACATGAACCGGGAAGTTAATATTTAGCACTGTTATATCATCATTGTCTGGAGGTCGTCTTTCCATATTGTCTCTTTTGCGAAACAACTCAGCGAAAGCACGCAGGTATTGGTATTAATGGTTCCAATCCCAGTTGCTTCAGCTTCCTCCAACTCGTATTACTGTTCGCCAACTCTAAAACTTCAGCTTCAGCTTCTTCGATTGTGTTGACTCACATAGGCCCATACCAGTTTCTCCCATATATATATGGATAATACTTGATCTTCCGGCCGTGCTTCCAAGAGCGTGGGCTACGGGGTGACGTCGGCCTGCTAAGTGTCTCTCATCGGAATTTCGGAAATAACGATTGTGTGTTCATATCATAGGTCATAGGTCGGCCTGCAATAAATGGAGGAGTAGTCTAACCGGTCGACGATTTAACCGGGGTTAGACTACTCCGTCTACCCACGTCGTTAACCTACCCACGTCCTTAACATCCATTCAGGAATGGATCTCTCCCGGATCTTCTTCTGAACGTGATCGTTGTCATTCTGCATTTGTCGCAGCCAGCCTCCCGAAGATAAAACTGATACAATCTGCCTTGATGTTCATAGTACAATTTAAAATATAGCTACAAAGATGAGCTCTTCCATTCCACCTTTGACTATTAAAGACTATGTCCAAACTCCATCAAAGATCCAAACAACAAAACATGAAAGACCAAAGCAGCAAAACATGAAAGACCATTAGCAAGAAATTGCATGTGCAAACCTCCCAAACCATGCCGTAGTGAGAACATGGGTGCCTAATATCCAAGCAGTTATCTTTCGGCCCTGAGCTTTGCCAGCCCAAATCAATAAAAAATGTTTCACCATTAAAGTTGTTCTATTATCCCATTTCAGTAACTAGGAATGGCCTATCTAGCCTGTTGCATTATATGAATTTGAGCTGAATCTAGGGAAATGGCTGATAATTATTTACCAAAATGGCTTTCTGTTGTTTTTGTTCACTTAGGTTTGATCAACTCTGTTTGGAAGCATCACGGTTGATAGTTTAGCGTTTTCTGCTTTGTCTAATGCTTTGATAGATTTAACTTAAGGATAACTGGTATTTTACAACCATTGTATGATGCTTAATTTTTTGTCTTTGTTTTTGGGGCTTAGCAAAGTCAAGTTCAAATCTCAAATTTAAGTCCATGCTTATCAGGCATTCATGTTCTTACCATGGCTGCGGAGGTAATAATCTAGTTCTAAAGTTAGGTTTCATCACCGAAAACTAACTTAGGTTTGTATCTTCAGAGCGATGCAAACAAAGCATAACCGGAAAGCTGATGAACTCCAAGCATCGCTCAGAAGGACCACTGTCAGTTAGATTTCAAGATGCAGTCTCTTCCACCAACAAGTCTCTAGTAGTGCACAAACAGAGAATGAATAGTGTAGAAGAAAGAAAAGTACAGAAGTGTTTCTCTGGAGCACATTTGCAGTGGTCAAGGACCTCCAATCAAATTTCAGGGTGCTCAGAAAATTACCACACACATCAGGCATAATATAACAGAGGATCATCATAATCCATCAGGGCCAGGCACTGGTTCTCAGAAAATCAATGCAAACATCAGACACGATATAGCAGAGGAGCATCATAATCCATCAGAGCCAGGTACTGGTGTTAGTGCTTGTCCCTTGGCCTATGAACGTCGTAGAGGAGCAACACACAAGTCATATGGCGGGGAGTCTTCGTGGAGCCCTTTAGAGCTTGGAGAGTACAAAGTTTACAAGGCAGAATCTATAACTTCTACAGGATCAGGGAGCAGATGCAGCAACACAGACATAAGAAAGAAGATTCAGGTGTAGCAAAGGAGTCTCTACCGAAGAAGAAGAAGAAGAATGCAGCTCGAACTTAGCTCAATCCAAGGAGAATGAGCATGAAGAACAAAATCCCACAGAGTTGAGTGGAGGAGAGGTATCCCCTCCACCTTCTTCAAGCACTTCTCCAGAAAGTCCGAATTCCAAAATGAAATCCAACAGCAAAGGAAACAATTTAAGATGTCAATCTGTTGAAGAAGAGACCTATTTTATGCCCACAAAAACTAGGGCCTCCACTGTTCTAATACAGTTGATATCTTGTGGTCCAATTGCTGTCAAGGATCACAGTTTTGTTATGACTTCTCACTCCAAGTCTTAGGTTTCTTGTGATGAATCTCAATCATCCCAATTGATGATTGTTCCCTCTAGGCCAGCTATGGCCAAGGGGGTTACAATTGAGGATGAGCTAGGATGCATGCCTGATAATCCACACTTTGCACATGTTCTACTTGAAGATAAAGAGTATTTTAGTGGTAGCATTGTTGAGACTAGTTCTGAATGAAGTTTTCTGCTTCTTACACATTGCCAGCCCAGAGCTTCAACAAGCATTGTATGTGACGAACGAATCTGACAATATATTTCTGTATATTCTAGACTCATTCCTTCCGGGATTGAAGGTCTTTGGGAATATTATGAGAAGGTCGCTATAGAAGATTCGGGAGGGACCCATTCTTGGATGGATGTGTCGGACTCTGAACGCCACGAAGAGTTAACGGCCTGGGTAGACGAAGTAGTCTAACACCCGGCGAAATTGTTGACCCGTTAGACTACTCCATAAATGGAGGCTAAAAGTGGTTTTCAGTCGGAATCTTTAGCCGAAATCTGGGAATTTTTTCCTTGAATTCAATTTTTCCTACAACCTAAATCGTTAGTTTTTTGAAGTCTAAAAATGGATTCAACCTTTTTTTGGAAATCCGAGGTATCTCACAGCTTGTTATGTGAAATTCCTAGAATCTATCGTTGGATTTAGTTAAAAATGAGTTGTCTAAATAGGGGCGAATTTCCTCTTTTGTGGATGGTTTTTATCTTTGGAATCTTCAAGAAATTTTTTAAATGGGTAAAAACATGTTAGATCTTATAGAGTGTGGGTGTTGGATGTTTGGGGGTTTTAGTGTCATCAGATTTTATTTTTGCCCTTAAAATTGTCCAAAAAAAATTACAACTTTTGTGAATAAAGATAGTAAAGAAGACCGACTTTTTTACCACCCGTAAGCTGCAATAAAAAGTTATACTAAGCTTCAACAAAATGCTGCAGTAAAGTTAGACTAAGCTTCAACAAAATGTTGCAGTAAAGTTAGACTAAGCTTCAATAAACACCTATACATTACAGTGATGCCAACTACTAAACACTAGCAATGCAACATTAACCAATGGTTGGCATCCCCACAACCACAACATTAAATAAAGCACAATATGGTGTTTATGGCATGCCATCACATGTCAATCATGTATTTTATACAAGGTGAATCATTTGTGTTTTATACAAGGTGAATTTTTGTGTTAGTTGGATGGGCAATTGTGCCATTTTCTTTTAATTCTCATTAGTTTTTGTGGGTCTAAAAATAACATTTGTGTCTAGAGAGTTTGGGGTTCCTTCAAATATCCTTCCTTTCTACTTTAGTTGTATTTTCGGCTTGCTAGTCCATGTGTATGTTAAATTATAGTTGGAAGAATGTGGAACCCTTGGTTAAAATGTTGTGTTGTGACATAAGCATTTGGACGTCGATAGAGTGGCTCCTCCATGTAAAAATGTTCAACCCATAAAATAAATGCAAATATGAAAGTCTGGCATGTGGGCAAGAAACAAACATTATTTTATAGACAAGTCAACATGAGAAATAACACACCATGCCTATTTGGAATCATAGATTGTGTCTCCCAAAGATTGCCATTGATAACTAAAGGAAGAGTTGTACTATCTTATTAAGTACGAACCATATGTAATAGGTAGGGTGTAGCATGTTATTAGCTATGTACAACATCCAAACTATGACGATTAATGTTACACCTTCAAATGTTCTAGGTTGTTGTTGGAACTAAGCTAGGGCATGACAACACTCAATATATTCAAATTTATATTTAGAGCTCACACTTTTCAAATGTGTAACATAAATTTCAGGTTTTCCTTTTTTTTTTTTAAAGACACTTAGGATAAAAGGGCGCGATGAGGTTAAAATTTCAACTCCATAGGCATTCTCCATACACGTTGTATTCATGTATCTTGATTTAGAAAGAATGGATGAAATCATATATGGAAACAATTAGAAATATACAAGGTATCTATAGGGATAGATCTTGTAATATCTATGGGGAGACAAATGTGTTGAGCAATTAAGAATTCAATGATTTAACAAAGGTGGAAAGATATGTTGATTTCGGAGCTTGATCTTCTAGAGATATTATTGAGCAAGTGTGTTTGTACCCCAAGTTTAATGTACACTCATCCCAGTCAAGGGGTGCGGCGGGATTAAGTCCCCCCGCAGGGGTCCGGGGGGGGCCATCGCCCCCAGTTGGGGGCTCCAAGGGGCTAGCGGGGGTTTGGAGGTGAAGCTCCTGAAGGAAATTTTCGGAATATGTGTTGACCAACAATTTTGCAGACCCATGGTATTAGGTAACCCATAGTATTTTCCCATGGTTTTTCCCCTATAAAAGAAAGCATTGTAATACAGTTGTGTATTGTATTGTAGCATTGTAAACAATATCTATGATTGTGTGAGAGAGACTGTAAGAGCGTGAAGAGGAAGTGTAACGGTGTTGTTGTAGGTTGTATCCCTTCATCTTGCTGGACAATATAATATAAGGGACTGCCAATTTCTGTGTGGACATAGCCCATTTTTGGGTGAACCACGTTATATTTGTGTCTCTCTTGTAATGTGTTTTATGTGTTTTGCATCTTGTTTAATGATTTAAATATATAACTGTTATTGCTCTGCAGTCCTATTTTCTAACAAGATCAACCTATCGAGCAATTAATAATTTGATAGTTTAATAAAGGTATGAAGAATAACATCCCAAGCAATTAAAATTCAATAGTTTAGTAAGGGTGTGAAACTAATCTTGTGAATCTCATCGAAACAGACAACTAGAATCCCAACTAATTAAACAACACAAAAACTTCAAGTATTATTCAATACATTAAACATTCATCCAAAGGAAATTGGTCATGTAAAATGAAATCAATCCCATTCAACTACACAAATCACACATATACTATGAACATGATGAAATGGTTGGCTTCCTGTGGCATTAATTCATAAGAAAGGTTAGATCCACAGTCTAGAATGAATATGGAATTACAAACAAAAGTTTTATTGATTGATACAAAATGAGAGGTAGAATATCTAGAAGTCTTTGGTCTATCTCATGATTTGTCCATTATTCCCCCCAAATTATTATACAATCTCGGGCCCCTTGAAAACTATTTTTCTCCCAAAATTGTTTGATCCTTCTTAATGAGAATCGAGTTTTATTTTATGGAGAGGACTCTTTTCTTGACACTGCTTTTATTCTTTCTTGAAACTCCCTTGTTTTCCCTTTATTGTCAAAACTTGCTTTTCCTTGTTGGCTATTTTCACATTTTGTTGAGGTTTCGACTGCCCAACTGAACTTTGTCCTTATCCTTGTAGAGTAGAAGCCTACTGTGGGGACCCCTTCCTTGATGTCTTCCATATTTAAGTAGGTTTCCTAAGATGTGGTATGGCATGTTCGGTAGGGTGATGGATTCTCTAGTGTGGAGCTAGCATGGTGCTTCTTCTTTGGTTGGAGCAGGATGAGTGCTTCATTGAATTATTTAACCCTTTGACATATGCACTTTTGAATTTTCTAAGTGGTGAATTTGAATTTTCCAAGTGGCTCATAATTATCAGGAAAATTTTGAAGAGACGTGTTATGACATCATCCAAGTGCAAGGGACACATGTTGATTACGACTTGGTGTGTGTGGTTCCTACATGCCATGGGAGCTCTTCTATGGAGACACTTAGTGGGTCTCGACATGGAGCATGTGTCATTTAGACAAGGACCTACATAATTTCTGGTTGTTAGAGTATAATATAGTAATAGTTTGGCCAAAGGTGGTATGGAAACTACGGAAATTAGAGTCATTATCAATCAATATATAATGGGTGCCACATAGCAAAGTGGTTTCTTCCCAACAACTTGGTGGGTTCAAGTTAAGCCTCATGCAATTTGGAACATTATTGTCATTAACCATTGATCTAGTCACCTAGCTAGATATTTTCTAACCAATGGGATTAGTTCCTTTAGCTTAGCTACTGATCCCAACTACAATCTAATAAACTAAAGAGACAACAAAATATTATTGTCTGATTGGTCCATTAAGGTTCACCAAAGACATTCCAAAATTGTGCCTCTATATTAACCTCTAAAACAAACCTCCGAACTACTACCATATGTCACCCTAGGATTGGTTTTTGGTCCTTTCCTTTCATCCTTTCACAATATGTGCTTCCATGCACACTCTAAGAATCTAACTATGTTTCTCTGCCACATGTCCTCTTGGGGATTTCCAGCCAATGTTGCCTAATCAACACTTTCTAGTAACTCCACTAATGGACTCCAATACTCCAATATATTTCTTCCAAG
>LPNX010601442.1:121250-154019 GCA_001517045.1 Pseudotsuga menziesii | reverse complement strand
GGGGGATGATGTCATCTACTAGAATGTAATTGGTTGATTTTTATAGTACATTTTGGTCCTTTTGAGGCCCATTTTTTACCTCAAATTCTCTCTAATGAATATTGCAACTCTCCCCGAGTCAACATCACTCTTTATTGATAGTTGGTTGGTAGTTTGATTTATTTAACTCACAATCGGTCGGATATGTCCTTTACTATTACTGTTGTTTCTTGGTTCATTCAGGATCCTCAATAAATCCATTGGAAGGATGCAAAGATCATTTTTCGCTATATTAAGGGCATTATCAGTATGGTATTAAGTATTACCATAGCACAAAACCACTAGCTGGTAAATTGATTATGACTGGTGTAACAACATTAATGACTGAAAGTCCATTTATGGCTATGTGTTTCGTCTTATTTATGATCTCTTGTTCCATTCATGTAATAAACACAAGGTAGTCTCCCATTCAACTACATAATTCTATTATCATAGCATCATCAATGTAGGTATAGAGGCAATTTGGATTTTCCAACTTCTCAACGATATTGGGTTTCATGTTCTAACATCCACTGTTATTCACTATGATAATCGAGGTGTTATCCAAGTTGTTGATAATCCTATTTCCCATAGAAAAATTAAACATGTTGAACTTCATGTTCATTATTTGAGATAGTTTGTACAAGAGAATGTTGTCACGCTTCTTTATTGTAGAACAGATGATCGGGTTGTTGATATATTTATGAATCATCTACCAAAATCTATGCTTGTGAAACTTTGGGCTATAGCTAGGATCAGGAAGCTACAATTATGGGGGGCTGTTCAACAAAAGTAATTTCACCTCCTGAATCTCCAAAGCGGTGTATTGATAGGGGTGTTGGAACCTAAGGTCTTGGTGGTTCATCACATTTTTGGATCTTCTACAGACAATCAGTTGTTAAATGGAAAGAAACTAGTGGAGCAGTCGACTAAAGGATCAACTAGGAAGGTCGACAGAATGGATGAACCATCGGTTGATTAGATGATTGAATGGTCTAAAATACCATGGTCAGTGCGACTACAACAATTGGCTATACTTTGGAACATTACGGATTTTGTGCAAAACGTTACAACCAACGACCCCTATCCATGGACCAAATCCTCCTTACTTCTAGGAAGTTGGTTAGATATGAGACTATAAAAATATGACCTTTTGGGTTGTCCAATATAGAAATTTTATATTTATTTCATACTCATTGTGCATTATGATGTTCTGATCACGATGCACTATGCTTAAGTGCTATAATGGTGTCTTTAGACACCACCTCTTTTCTTGGAATATTGTTCCCTTCTAAGTTTTTTGTTTCTATTGAAAATTTTAGGGTTAAGAAGTTTCCCAACAATTAAGTGTAAGCAAATTTCCAATGTAACCAAGCCAACACTTTGATCATGGTGGGAACTTATGGCTTGCAATTGACTAACACATAATAAAAGTAGTATGGTAGTTGCAATACTCTATGCATTGGCCACTTGTACCTAGATAAATAGATTGTCAATGTTTTGGAAACTGTAACAATTGAGTATTTTAGGAATGTAGACTTGATATAGGATGCTATGAGATCTTCAAATATATGGCATAAAACTTATGGACTAAATATGAATCCTTCTTACTTATCATCATGAGTAACATGTATATATCTTAGTAATGCTCCTTCTATGTCATTAATAAGATTAGACTTATCCTCTTGTTCCTCTATTGAACTATAGGAATATATGACACAATCCTCAGATTGAAAACTTTGCATTAAATCGTGTTCATTTAAACTTGCTATAAATTTTTGCGTTGAACACAACTTCGTTTTGTCTTGAGACCTATTTTCATGCTCATTGCATAAAAGTGCATTGTTGTAACATTATTCAAGATCTTAGTTAAGAACCCTTTTGTACTCTTTTTTATATGCTCATGATCTAATAGAAAATATGGAAATGTAAAGGTATGCATAAACTTAGCAACAAAACAAGGGATGTCAATATCTTCTTCATACTCTTCATGAACAAGATGATTTTTGTTAATTTTTGAAAATGATGGTTTAGTAATTTCAATTGTTTGAACGTGCACATCCTACTCGCAAGTATCAATTGATAGTATTCTATTTAGAAATCCAACCACATTCTCACGAAGGTATGGAGCACTCTCAAGAAAACAAGAAAGAGTCAACTGAGCATAGTGATTACCTTGATCATTTGCAGCTAGGGTACTCAATATATCTTTAGAAAAAATTAAAAATAAAATCTAGAAACATATCTTCAATAATTCCATAATCTTCATCATGAAGATCATCCAAGGTTTTTATGACAACATTCATCCATTCATTATGATAATGTGGAATAGGTGTGCCCTTTTTTTTCATTTCTCCAATGTTAGAAGGTTCTTGAAGTGGAGTATGTATTTGAGTTGAAGGGATTTAAAGCTCAACTATCGCATGTTTCCTATACTTTGGCTACCTTTTGTGACCCTGAATCAAGACTTTTCTTATGAAGTTTCTCTTAATATTCATCAAACATAGGTCCACGTGAAAACATGTTTTCCCCCTCCAGATGTTGATCAAATTCATTATCATGGAAGTCATTTTGAAGGTTTCTAGAGGCATTATCATTCATTTTTCAATTAGGAAACTTTTCACAAGCCCACAAATTATTTTCTTGCTCAATTGTATCGGTGAAAAATTTCTCTAAACTAGAGGACCTTATTTCTCTAAAATAGAAAAAAAAATCATAATGACTAGATAAGGTATAGTAAACCATGGAAGCATCTTCAGAAGGTTGAATTTCAAATGGTAAGTCATGATAAAGCCTCCAAAATATTTTATTAATCCTAGAAATATCTTCATCTTTATTCCTCTTGATAGTATAAAACTCATATAGGTATCGGTGGTCAGTTTTCCTCACAACCCTCTTATTTAGAAACATGTCATTGAAATCCATCCAAGAAGAGATAGAGCCTTCAAGCAATTATCTAAACCATTTCATGTAATCTCCCTTGACCAAAAATTATCATGTACACATCTTCATATTTTATCTCTAGGTTATTAGTATAGTTTTAAAACATTGATATGTTCTTTTGTTGAAACGCTGCCATCTCCAATGAATTTGGGAAAATCCTTCAAGTACTTAGTAGGAAAGTCTGAGGAGTGTGCGGAGTTTGAGAGCATTGTATCTCCTTGAAAATATAATACAAAGGTTTGATGACTAGTGATACGATCTACTGACAGGTAGATGATCTGGTATGTGGATTTTTTTATAATATGATGGAAAAGGTTGGTTTCTAGTTGGAATAATAGACCTACAAGATTCTTGTTCCAAATGAAATTTATAAGCTAGGTTACCCATTAGAGAAACAAAAATAGGATCCTCTTATTTCATCAAGTATGTACAAGTTAATTGCACAAACGGTTAATGTCTTTTTTCAAACGAGGGTAATGAAAACACTCTATCTCAACATTAATAGAGGAAATCAAGATCTCTTTGTTGGAAAGAATTTTCGTTGATGTCAAAAGAGTTCAGTAATGACAAAGGAATAACCAAGGACATGATGGCAAGGAAAACTCAGTGTAAGGTTAAGGAATAACAAAGGAAGCGATGACATGGCATGCATAATGATGTGGCATATGTGGTGAGGATGGAAATACATGTGAGAGGATCCAACAAGGGGATCGAGTCAGGAGAAATATGATTGAGATTGATTGTTCAATCCTTTGATCAATCAACGTAGAGTCATGGAGTTGTAGTTAGCTTATTTAGCATAGGTTGGATGGCTAATATTGTATCAAGAAAATAGATCGACAGCAGGGAAAGAATCTGCAAAGTAAATGTGTGTGGAAGATAACATTCTGGAGCGTCAAAGTGAAGTTTCATGTTTGATAATTGATCAACGGACAAGGAGGATTTTGCAAAGCGATCGATGGTTCACAGGAGTTGGGGAAAGGAATTTGCAGAATCCCAATTCGTAAAATTTGGGAGGCACATCCACAATCCGCCATGTAGAAGGAATCTACAATCCGCAATGCGAAAGGTATCCACAATCCACAATCTGCAATCCACAAAGTGTGGAATAAGTTGTTGCGGGGAGATAATTGCAGAAGAAATTATCAAGAAAAGTCAAAATGATTACCTGCAATACACAATCCACAATTGTGGAAGTGATAAGTTTCTGATTGCAGAAAGGTCGTTGCACAAAGATAATTTAGGAAGAAATATTTGAGGAAAGTCTAAATGCATACCCACAATCCAAAATTGTGGAAGGAAAAAGTTTCTGATTGGGGAAAGAACGTTGCGGAAAGATAATTGTGGAAGCAATTTTCAAAAAGAGTCAAAGTGCACATTTGCAATCTGCAACCCACAATTGCAGAAGGAATGAGTTCACACAAATTGCCGAAAGGTCGTTGCGGAAAGACAATTACGGAAAGGTAATTGCAGAAGGTAATTGTGGAAAGATGATTGCAGAAAGGTTAATGTGGAAAAGATATGTTGTTGAGAGTTTTTTGTGGAAAGGACATTGTAGAAAGGACGTTGTAGAAAGGACGTTGTAGAAACGAAACTGCTAAAGGTCGTGATCGATAAATTAAACAGAGTTAAAAACAAACAGAGAAGTAATTTCAAATTAGTTTATTTGTTTATGAAGAGTCACGATGAAGATATGTGACTACTGAATGAAGAGATATGTCTGAAGATATATAAACAATGCTTTAAAATATTCAAATAAGTGTCACTGCACATTCAATTGAAAAATCAATTGAATAAGAACAATCATAGATGAAATTATCATATAAGGGAGGTTGGGAGGCGCTAGGGTAGGAAACAGGCCTGGAAGGCAGTCGTAGCCTCCTTCCAGTGGTAGCTAGTAAATAAGGTGTCATAGAATCCTTTCAGTAGTAGATGATAAACCAGGGGATCGTAGCCTCCTTCCAATAGTTGCTGGTAAATAGGGTGTAGTGCCATCCTTGTCTGTAGTAGCACACAAAAATTATTTTAAAAATATAATTTTGTAGTAATAGGAAGTATTGGTGGTTTACCCAATTGGGATTCCACAATAAATTTGTGTTTTGTGTGTTCTTGTTGATCATGTGTGTTAATGAATTAATTAAATGTGGTTTAAATTGTTAAAATTTATCAATATTGATTCACCTCCCTCCTCTCAGTATTGTCCAATATTCCAACAATTGGTATCAAAGAAGGATCCCTCACTACATCTTAAGCACTGGAAGGAAGATCTTATTAAGAACCACTATGGATCAACAAGGCTTAGCCACCAACAGACCTCCTTTATTTACTGGAGATAATTATTCATGTTGGAGTGTAAGAATGAAGTGACATGTAATGGCTCTTGGATACAGAGTTTGGAGGACTGTTGAAATAGAATATAAAGTACCAGATGATGTACCTATAGACGAAGGAGAACTGAGCCAATATGAGGCCAATGCAAAATATATGAATGCAATTTTGAGTGGGTTATCACATTCAATACTTGTAAAAGTCATGCAATACAAAACATCCAAACATGCCTCGGAAAAAATAAAACGTGTCTATGAAGGAGCGTCGAAAGTCAAGGAATCCAAACTTCAAACCTACAAAGGACAGCTTGAAAACCTAAAGAGGAAAGAGGAAAAAAATATTAAATGAAATTGTTAATGCCATTAGAGGCACTGGAGGAGAAATAAAAGAGAAAGACGTAGTGGACAAGGTACTGAAAACCCTGCCAATTAAGTATGATTCAAAAGTGTCATTTTTAGAAGAACAAGATGACCTTAAACTTATGACAATAGATGGACCGCATGGGATATTCACTTCCTATGAGATGAGAACAGGACAAAATGGATCATCAAAGAAGGAAGCAGCCTTTAGAGTTGTATACAAGATCCAAATTAAGGACCTAGATGATGAGGAATTTATATTCATCAAGAAACTTGAGAGAGGCACTAACAAGTACAAAGGGAAGCTACCATTGAAATTTTTTAACTATGGAAGGATTGGACATTTTTCCATAAAGTGTCCTTACCCAAAACAAGAGGATAGTGATGATGAAGAACCTTGCTATCATAATAAACATCAAAAGAATAAGACCATATACAAGAAGAAGTTTCAAAAAAATAATAAAAACTTATATTCCAAAGAAGACAATGAAGATGATGAAATAAGTGGAGATGTTGAAGTCCTATTCATGGGTTTCCAAAGCAAAATCCCTGAAGAAGAAATAGAATATGTGGTAGATCTTGAAGCAAAACTTATAAATTCTCGTGTAGAATTAGAGAAGTATAAAAGGATGTATGAAAAATAAAAAATTCACATGATAGAATTTGAAGAGAAAAACAATGATGCAGAAAGAATGATTGATGACTTAAAAATTCGGGTTCTAGAAGTTGAAAGGGATAAAACTAATATAGAACAGCACCTCAAAAAGAGAATACAAGAATCTGAAATGCGTGAAGAAGACATTATGCACCTTAGAAAGAAACTGGATGAAGAATCTATCAAATAAAAGTTTGAAAACAACTCAAGGACTTTAGATGAAATCCTAAGTGTCCAAATACCATCAAGCGATAAATCTGGATTAGGATTTGCCAAAGAAAAGAAACCAGGATATTCTTCTTGCACAAATCAAGATGGAAATAAAAGAAGTTATGTTGTTGTACTCATGAGCCAAATTAAAAGGGAAGAAAGTAAGAAATATGCTTCTCCCTTACAAATAAAAGATATGATGCCTAAAATACCAGTGACAAGTAAACATCAACTCTTTTTAGGAAATTATTACACCTGTAACAATTTTGGACATATGGCTAGAAATTGTAAACTAAGGACTCTTGTGGAGAAAGGGATTTTATTACGTACTTCTATTTATAAGAAAAATATTATCAGAAACAATTTGAAAGGAAGAAACTATAATTCTTTCTCTCCTCTATAGATTTATAGTACAGAATGCTACAAATGTGGTAATTAGGGACACAATGCTAAAAAGTGTAAACTAGTAATTCATATGGATGACACCTAAAAATATCAAGGAAAATAAAATGGGATAGCTTGGAAAAAGAAGGATGATGTGGAATGTTCATTAGCTCTATGTGCTACAGAAAAACAAAATCTATGGCATATAGATAGTGGATGTTCAAAACACATGACAAGTGACCCAACTAAGTTCATAATCCTAAAAAGGAAGCAAAAAGGAAAAGTCACATTTGGAGATAATCTATCCTCTAAAATAATCGGGAAGGGTACAGTGGTTATTAGAGACAAGATGAAAGCTGAAAATGTTATTCTTGTAGAGAACTTAAAACCTAATCTTTTGAGTGTGATTCAAATGTGTGATCAAGGACACATATGTATATTTGATTCCAAGAAGTATGAAATCATAAGAAAAGATTCAGGAAAACTTGTTGGAATTATTGTGAGAACTCCAAGCAATGTGTATATTCTAAAAAATGAAGAAGAATATTATATGAGCCAAATTGATGAAAGTTTGCTATGGAATAGAAGGATGGGGCACCTGAACTTTGACAATCTTGTAAAAATTAGTTAGAAGGGAGTCGTGAGAAATATTTCAAATATTATAAAACCACCAAATCATGTTTGTAGACTTTGTATTCATGGGAAACAAACGAGAACAAGATTCAAATTCAAAGAACATACAACCTCTCAGCCATCAGAAATAATTCATACTGATATTTGTGGACCAACAAGGGCTAAAAGCTTTCAAGGTGAATATTAATTTATGTTATTAATCAATGATTATACAAGGATAACTTAGGTGATATTTCTTCAAGAAAAAACAGAATCCTTTATGAAATATTAATCCTTCAAAGCACTTGTTGAGAATCAAGAAAATCACAAGATTAAATTTCTAAGATCAAATAATGGTGGAGAGTTCACCTTAAATGAATTCAATTAGTTTTGTGAAATTCATGGAATCAAGAGGCAATTTTCAACAACAAAACTCCTCAACAAAATGGAGTAGTTGAAAGAAAGAACATGAAAATTCAGGAAGCAACTAGAACTATGCTTAATGAAGCAAAAATTCCTGATGGATATTGGAGTGAAGCAGTATATACAACTGTCTATATACAAACAGAGGACAGCTCAGAGTGAATAGTGACAAGACTCCTTATGAGCTATGGTTTGGAATACCAGCTTCAGTTAAATATTTTAGATTTTTTGGAAGTAAATGTTACATAAAAAGAGAAGATGATAATCTATGAAAGTTTTATTCTAGAATTGATGAAGTAATATTTCTTAGATATTCTTCCATGAAAAGGGCATACAAATGTTACAATCTAAAGTCACACAAGATTATAGAAAGTGCAAATGTAACAATTGATGATACTAAGTCAAAAATACAAATCCAAGTAAGAGAGGATGTTGAAGAAACGGATGATGAAGAAATATATGATATAAACAAAAAGAAGAAAGTTAACAAGAGGAGTATTCTCTTGAAGAAGAAGAAGAAAGAGTAGAAAAAGAAGACTCACAGGAAAGTAGACGTGAAGAATCTCCAAGATCTGATACAAAAGCTCCATCTAGGAGAATACAAAAACATCATACTGAGACACATATCATAGGTGAAAATACTATTTAATGGGTAATCCTTACTATTAATGGTGGAACCTAAGAACTTTACAAAATCTAGAAAAAATGATGATTAGATCAAATCTATGAACGGAGAGCTGGATCAAATAAATAAAAACCAAACTTGGGAACTAGTTCCAATACCTGCAAACACGAATATTGTGGGAACCAAGTGGGTCTTCAAAAACAAGTTAAATGAAAATGGCAAAGTGATAAGAAACAAAGCAAGGTTAGTATGTAAAGGATATTCTCAAGTGGAAGGTATTGATTTTGAAGAAACCTTTGCACCTGTAGAAAGACTTGAAACACTCAAGATGTTCTTATCATTTTCATGTTACAAAAACTTCAAAGTATATCAAATGGATGTAAAATATGCTTTTCTTAATGGAGAACTTGAATAAGAAGTCTATGTTGAGAAACATGAAGGTTTTCTCTTATCAAAAAATAGAAATCATGTTTGCAAACTTAAGAAGGCACTATATGGTCTTAAACAAGCTCCAAGAGCATGGTTCTCCAGACTTGACAATTATTTAAAGTAGCAAGGATATATAAGGGGGGCCACTGACAGTAATCTATACATAAAAATTGAAAACAAAAATATGATAATTATTGTAGTCTACGTAAACGATATCATATTTGGAAGTGATCTACAAATTCTAAGTGTAAACTTTGCTTCAGAAATGAAGAAAGAATTTGAGATGTCAAAATTAGGAGAACTAACATTCTTTCTAGGCTTACAAGTATCTCAATAAGAAAAAGGGACCTTCATTTCGCAAACAAAGTATACCAAAGAAATATTGAAAAAAATCAAAATGGAAGTATCCAAACCTGTTAGTACTCCTATGGTCATAGGTTGTAAATTGAGCAAAGATTATGAATATAGGTATAATAAGTAGAAGCAGCTCCCCCACCTATGGAAGCATCATTCCTTCCTGTTCATATGGTTCCAAATCCCATCGTGCTTCTTTAGAAGTAGATCATAGTATGTATAGGTCAATGATTGGTAGTATATTATATGTAACAGCTACAAGACCAAATGTAATGCAGGTTGTAGGTGTGTTTTCTGTATTCCAATCAGCCCCAAAAGAAACACATGTGGCTGCAGTAAAGAGAATTTTTAGATATCTAAAATGAATTGTGGATTATGGATTATGGTATCCAAAAAGTGATAACTTCACTCTAAAATCATTTATTGATGCAGATTGGGCAGGAAGTATTGATGATAGGAAAATCACTAGTGGAGCAGCATTCTACCTTGGAGATTGTTTGGTGTCATGGCCAAGCAAAATGCAGACCTCTATTTCACTATCTACAGCAGAAGCTGAGTATATTGTTGATGCATCATGTTGTACCCAATTCATGTGGATGAAGCATACATTGGAAGACTTGCTTGTAAAATATGAAGACCCCATTATTATACATTGTACAAGTGCTATAAACATATCCAAAAATCATGTTATGCATTGTAAAACAAAACATATCTCGGTTAAGTATCATTTTTTAAGAGAGGAAGTATCACAAAAAATGGTCAAATTGGAGTATATTGATATGAAGGAATAGAATGTTGATATATTCACTAAGCCACTACCCAAAGAAGAATTTGAGCATATTAGGCATAAGCTGGGAGTAATATCCTTACAATAAAGAGAGAAAGAGGAAGAAAAAGCAGCATGTCAAGGGGAGATACATTGGAAAGAGGAGTTGTCATAAGATAACCTTTGTCAATGTTGTCAAAGGGGGAGAATGTTTCAATGTTTCCATCAATGCCAAAGGGGGAGAATGTTGGAAAGAATTGTCATTGATGTCAAAAGAGTTTAGTAATGACAAAGGAATAACCAAGGACATGATGGCAAGGAAAACTCAATGCAAGGTAAAGGAATAACAAAGGAAGCTGACATTGCATGCATAATGATGTGGCATATGTGATGAGGATGGAAAGACGCATGAGAAGATCCAGCGATGGGATCAAGTTAGGTGAAATCTGATTGAGCTTAATTGTTCAATCCTTTGATCAATCAATGAAAAGTTGTGGAGTTACAGTGAGCTTATTTAGAAAATGACACTAATTAATTTGACTTTGAGTTCTCAATAATTTGCTTATGTATATGTGAAGGTTGTACTCTAGTAATGTAGAATGCATATCATAGTATGCCAATCACTTTACAATAAAGAGAAATTTATCTTTTTGAATTTTTTGTTTTGCATATTTTAAACTTAAAATTGAGATAGAAATAGAAATCAATGATCAAATCAAATACTATGACTAAGTTCTCAAATACCATGTCATAAAAGTACATTCATCACAAAACAACAATCATGGATTCCACCATTATGTGGCGTCTCTTATTATGTCGATACAAGTTGGATTAGTGTAAGAAGAGTTCATTGAGAAGAAATGATAGTCAACACTCAATGTTGTAAACTTTGAAATAAGAAAACAAACTAATTGAAAGCTAGGAATGTGTGAGTACATTTACTAGAAAGAATTTAATTAGTTGCAATAAAGGAAGATTTGGTTGCGGTGTTTGATGTTTTAACCCATGTCATATAATGTAATTTAAAAATGAGTTTAAAAGTAAATATTAAAAGTTATATTGGTTGTTCAGTGGCTAGTGATCTAGTAGAACATTGTGTTGTTGGATTGGGCCGTAAATCAACTTTAATTAGCCTAGAAAAATATAACATTAGTTATTATGTTTTTTTCAATGTACCCCTAGAAGGGAAAACTCCAACTTTAAAATTAGAACCAATTGTTAACCATATGAAATGATATATGTATTGAGACCCATCCCACATGTATGAAAAACAATGTAAAAAATTGGACGAGTCACTTCCTAGAAGTTTGATTGCTTTGGAAAGCCACCAAGATTGTATAGTGTGCCATTTAGACCCATATATTAAATTTCCAATTAGAATGTAATGTACAAATGGAGAATAATCTAATCAATCATGATGCTCATGATTCAAAGAAAACAGAAATGATAGGGATCAAAACATAAAGGAATATAAGTTTATATAACTCATACCCATTCTTATGTTTGTCACATAATTTCATATGAGATTAGTGCACATGTTTATATGAGGGGTTTATAAAAGTAAATAACTAAAGACAATTTCACAAATCAATAAACAAAATAGAAAAATAAATTAGACATGCATTCTTATTAAAAACCTATAAATAAAGCAATAAGTAAATATTGACGATGCTTCTTCTTAAACAAATAGTAAGAAAGTTGATGCTTATACGTGTTTGATACAAAACCAACAAAGTTAGATCTCTTTATCACAACATGAAATTAAAATTTTGAAGAACACTAATCTCACCCCAATTCATAGAGATTCTAAATGCATAAAACAAATTTACATTTACCATTCAAAATAAGTGAGATTAAGACTTTCTTTAGCAGTTTTTAACTTCAAGTACAATGAGTAATCCATGAGATAACTTAGTTCACTGGCTTGGTGACCAAGTTGAACACAAAATCTCATCTCCAGAGTTTGAAGTTCTAGGAAAATACCTTTCGAAAAATGCTAATTTCATTATTCTTGTAAAAATGGCGCATAACTCCAATGATATGAATGTTTTTATGACATGGTTCTATTTCTTTACACCAGCTAATAATGAGTTTTCTAGGTTGTGCAAGATAAAAAATAAATTATTTGTTATTTTCTTCAGTGTGCAACATTCATTGAATCATTTAGTGATATAAGTATTGTTGGCAATTCTCCAAGCTCTACAAGATCAAGCAACCCCCAAGATCAAACATTTGAAGATTCGAGAAACAACTTTCCCTAGGGATATTTCATTTATTTTGATCATAAGTTTAAACATCTCAGTCCAACCAAGAAATTGTGAGTAAAACAACTCAACAGTTTGTCTCTTCTCAAAACTGACAATTCCTCACTAGTAAATGGCACTTCCACACTAGTAAATGGTATTTCAAGAAGTGGAAAAATATGTACTATAAAATTTTCATGATTGTTCAATTCCATGACCTCGACAAGTATGCACCCTATTCTTTAAGAAACTATTTTCATGTATCTAAGTTGTTTCAAGTCTCCAAGAGGATAATTCTTTCAATTATTGAGTGTTGAATTCTTTCTCTGATCTCATTAGCCTACCAAGCGAAGGAAGCAATATTTATAAAGCAATGGAACTTGGAAATGATTTAACCTATTATCATTCATCATAAATGTTGTGCATATTTGAATGTCATTTTGTGGTTTATCTTCCTTACTATCACAATAATTTTCATAATTCATATATGCACATAAGTATTCACCAAGGAATTTGGACAACCATTGAAGCATGCATTTTTAATGTTGAAATAAATTTCATAAATGTAACAATTGATTTAAATGAAATATCATGTTTGGGATAATTTGTGTTGGTTATTAAATCAGCCATGGATACAAACAAAATTCTGAAGTGTTTTCTCTCTGGGAAGCTGCTTTTAACATGGGTTACAAAATTCAGCATAGGGAATTTTGTGGTATATTCCATCAGCATAATAAGCATAACACCGCTAATTCTCGATGTAGCAACTATTCTAACTTGGAGCACCCAACAACCTGCAACAACCAAAGGGATTTAAACAAACCCCAACCATTGTATCCTCTTCAACTTCACACATTCATATGAGCTAAAGACCACCAAAGATACCAATGTTTCCATACTTTGGCAAGTCTTCTAACTGAGAGCACCCATCAACATACAACAACCAAGCTTTGTACAACGCGTCAACCCGTTTATCATCTTCAACTTCATAAGTCGATCGTCATCAATTCTTGCAATTATGCTACCATTTTAAAAATAATTTTTATTATATTTATGATTTTTATATAATGATAAATATAATTGTTTGAAAATATAAATTCTACACATATATAAAACATATTACAATTTTCAAGGGTCAAACATAAGCCCATATAATATTATTCTCACAAACTAATTAGATGATACTCTTGTCTTAAAGTGGATGGGATCATATGATAAACAAGGGAAACATTTCTTCCATCATACAAAATTATGGGCATATTCAAAATCACACATTGTCTCTTATCACTAGGTCCACTTGACTCTTGGATCAGCTAGTGAGATACAACTGTTGGTTTTCATCCAATTTACTAACGATTCTTACCGGTTCCATCTCGCATGATCACGAGTGCAACATTTTGATTGAATTCAAAAAACAATTTAATAATCTAGAATGTGTGTAGTGCCAGGTGAAAAACTCATAACATGATATTGGAGTTTCGTATTAAAAGCATATTCATGCCAATCCACCCGAAGTGTCACGAGAAGAGAAAAACATTTATCTCAGAAAATAAAGCTAATTACATATCAATATGAAACTAAAAATAATAATCATAATAATAAACTAATGAGAATTGTAAACAGAAGGACCAATGAGTCTTTACATTCAAAATTATGACCATAAATTTCCATAGCTACAAATGAAAAACTGTAAAGCTATGAACATTAATCAGCTAGACCAGACATTGAATGAGAATACTTACATAGTAAGCAGTGACAGTTCCAGCTAAGTCTCCCAACACCAACTTTATTTGCATTCCAAAGTTACCAAACATAAACTTCTTCTTAGACGTGAAGCCTCATCTTATACATGCATATCATAATGTCCACCATTAGTGTAAGTACTGATAAGACAAATTCATAATACTAGTAGATCATTAATTAATACAAAATAATACCCTTCTCACCTGAGGATCGGTCATGCATCTGCTGGCCTCAATTGATAAATTTGACATGACCATGATCCCAACTGATGTGGAATTCTCGCTCTTCACTCTGTTTCCTGTAGCAGAACCCCACACAAGAAAAAATAAAATCAATTGCAATCGAAGATGGTGCTCTGAGGATGAAGGAAGCCATGTGTAAGTTATGGCAGGATTTTCCAATTCCAAGGTCGTGCAAACCTCTAGGTGGTTGACATAACATTTTTCATGTTTTGTGCATGCGATATACGTTTCAATTTTCTTAGATCAAAAGACTCACTAAAATATATCCTAATATATGTATTTGGAAAGCTATGAACAGGATCGAGGAACATTAAACCTAATTTGTGTCTTGATTACAGAAGAGGTTTATTCTGTGGCAGGAACAATCTCGAGTACAATCAGACAATATATCATCTATTTCTAAGGTTGAGATAAATTATGAATCCAAAATTGTCTATGTGAAAAGCCTCGGAGTGGCCACTTTGTTTCATCCTTGCACATTTGTCATCACAAATAAGATTACTTATAGTTTGGAAAAAATACACTTAATAATATACCGATAACAATGAGTTGAATAGGATGTCCAAGCACATGTATGAATGTGAATGATGAATCTAGTTACGTACAAGAGTCAAATAGAAAATAAATAAATAATAATCATAGAACAATGTGTTTGCAGGATGCAGGTGGTGACCTTCAATAGTCACATCGACCCTTTAACGTGGAAATGCTCTACAAATAGCACATCATGGCGAGGTGAACATATTTGTATCTGATACGCAAAAAACACTGCACATTTTCCAAGTTTTCTAACAACAGTTGAATCTCAAAAAATGGTCTAGAAAATCTGCGATTTTAATTGGATCTACAATCTGTTCGCTTAAATTTGCGGTCTCACTACAGAATGCAAATCTGTGGTCATTTAAGAATTTTTCTTTTTTCTCTATAGGGTTTCCTATAAGTAATATTTTTGGTGATTTATGCAGAATAATCTTCTTAGTCGTGAATAAATAAAAAATCATTGTTAATTTCTTCTCTAAGTATGGCGGACAGGGGTTTTAATGGTATGAATTACAGTTATGGTCTGGCAGCGTTGTTATTGGTGATAATCTCTTTGCAGGCCACAACTATGGAGAAATTTTGGGTGGAGAAGAACAACTTAAAAGTTCTCTATCAAGAGGATATTAATGGCACTTATGACAGTGGTGTTTTTAATTGCAGGATTAGAACAACATGGCAAAAAGTGGTTCATATTTGTGGTGAAAATGAAAATATACAATGACCATAATCTTCTACGTTGATTATGCAAAATGTGAACTCAATGAAAAATATAGAGTTTACCAATTATTACAATAAAATCACGGTGCCTTGATAAGCTTAAATTTATCCGTACTGTATTCAAAAAACAACAACAAAGACTGACTTATGCTTAGAATATTGCTCAACTAAAAGAGTTAACTCATCTCAGAAAGAATCAAGTTCATAAAAAAGACTCATTTCACATAGAATTTGAATTGCTTTCTCCACACAACATATTAATAAAAAGTAAATAAAAGAATCGGAGTTGGACTCTCCAAAGAGTGATTGCACTCTCTTGACTCCACCAAGATAGAGATAGCATTCAATTGAAATATATGCATAATCGACTCTTTGAGAGGAGATCGTCCCCTAGTTTCACACAAACAACATTTAAATGGAATATATGCATCTCGACTCTCTAAGAAATGGACAATCCCCCTTTCACTTAATGAAGGGAAGAATATTAAACACACAACCATCAAGTGGTTATAATATGGACTTCGGTTTTAAAAGGTGCATTTCCATCAATCAACTAAACAAAATGCAGAGCATACTTGTCAAGTTACAGAACCACAAATCCATCCAGTCCTGCAAGAGAAGCTACATAAACATGACGTGAGTGGGAAGCCATATGAGGTTTAAATGGATGGTGCAAGCTCCACAATTAAAGTGGGAAATAATTTTGGAGACAAGGCTTCATCAACCCAACCCAATCAAAACATAACTATTTGCATTATTTTAAGAAATCATATAAATCATTTTTTGAACTATACGTAGACCATCCAAAACTATACACAAGTAAAACTTTATAGAGTGTATGAGAAAATTAATAGGGGGTAAGGTATTTCTATATATCCTCTATACCATCGAATTGGCGGAGATACATTTCCAGTCTTTCTTCTGTATCTATGAATGTTGAAGGTAAATCCCCCAACTTCAATTCAGGAAGTTTGGGAATTGCAATGATCGGGATCACTGGCATCAACCTTGAATCCCACTTTTCACCTTTGAAACTAAAACAACAAATAATAATATGCAGTAAAGTTTCTAAAACAATAGTACTGTAAATTAAAAATATGAAGAAATTTCACTATCGTACCATTATTAAAGTGATAATAGATCGAGAAAACTACAGTGGACTACATCCAGAACATAGCATGAGCGATGTTCATCTTCTTTGAAACTTGTCGATCCCATGGAAGAAACGGGTTTTAAACAATACAACACACAGGAAGAGTATTTCCCCTGACCGCATTTAGTCTTTGGATCAGTTGCTCCAATCTAGAGTCGTCCATGATGTTGTTCATATGATTGAAAACAACATGGTTGATGTTTGAATTGAGAGTATGGTAATGAGGAAGGTCATCTAGAATGAAATCCAATTCTAAGAAACTTCTTGGCTTGAATGACTATGTCATGATTGTAGCTGAAAGTAATGAATGTGACGAGTAAACCCCTGGACATGATGTCTTTGGAAAACCGAATAATTTTATTTCTATGGCCAATTTCAGGGTTTGAAAAGACCAGGACACGAGCCTTCATAGTATTATTCTTTGTATCAATGACCGAACTGCAAGACCTTAAGCGAATCGCATTGTATATTGATAGGTATAAAACTCGCCTCACAACACAACCACAGGCATAGAAATAGCCAACGATAGAAATTTAAAGACATGAAGAGAAGGGTTAGGAAGCTCAAAATGAAATTTGCTTGTCTTTTGTGTGAAACGATGCATCCGTAAATAGAAAAAAATGTCTGTATACATAATTCCAACTGAACTTTTCTAACAAGCATTAAGCATGATACAATTTCACAAAAATGCTCTATGTAATTTCAGAAGCACCATTCATAGTTTAATATTTCTAATCAACTTGACATCTATTCGGCACACGAAAAATATTCGCTATAGTCGATATCAAATCTCACACGATGTGTCGTAAAAATATTTATGTAGTTTGTCTCTCTAAGAAATGGGTGATTCCCCTTTCACTTAAAGCATATAAGAATATTAAACACACAACCATCAAGTGGTTATAATATGGACTTTCATTTTAAGAGGTGTGTTTCTTTCAATCAACTAAATAAAATGAAGAACATACTTGCCAAGTTACAAAACCATAAATCTCACCAATCATACAAGAGAAGCTCTATAAACATGACTTGAGTGGGAAACCATACGAGGTTCAAATGGATGACACAAGCTCTGTCATTGAAGTGGGAAAGAATTTCTGATACAAGACGCTGTCAACTCAACCCAATCAAAACATAACACAGACCATATAAATAAATCATATAAACAATATTTTTGAACTATACACAGACCATCCAAAACTATAGACAGAATAAAAAATTATAAAATTTATGAGCAAATTAATAGAAGTAAGGGATTTATATACATCCCCTTGTGGGGGAAATAATAATAGAGGTAAGCGATTTTTATATATCCCCTTATCCGGGACATAATAATTATATGAATTTGACAGTTTTCTCAACGTTTTGTAAAGTATATCATTACAAAATGACAATACAAATGACTGAGATAATGATTCTCAAATTGTATTGAATCTTTCATGGTGAGAATCAATTGTAGAAAAAAAAAGAATTCATCTTATCGGTATGAGCTCTTGAAAAAAATTAATGGTTAAATTCTTTTTCATATTTCATTGTAATCGTAATATTTTTAAAACATATGAACTGTTTTATATGTTTGAAGACATATGAACTGTTTTGCATAGACAGCTGCTATGTCAGCGACTTTATATTTGGGATAATAATGCTCGTAGTGTATGCAGGATGCTTCAGAAAGTTTGCTACAGTTTTTGTTGTTCTTGACAGCTTATGGATAGCACAGTGGGTCCATACTACAATGGATGAATATACCGAATATAGTGTTATTTATTAGCAGTGATCTGGTTTATTTGGTGGACAGAGTCTTTTCTGTGGTTTCAGCTTGGTATTTTGCTGACAGTAAATTGGATGAATGATGTAAATGTAATGCTCTATATCGCTCTCGTTTCAAAAGCATATGTGATTGCTTTTAATTGTTGTTTGTTTTTACTTTTCAGAAGACTGGATAGTCTAAATTTTGGATCCATTTAGTGGACTTTGTAATTCACCTGACTGTGAATTTACTGTAATTTTGATCTCGAAAGATGAATAAAATTACGCTTTTTTTTCTTGGAAAAAAAAAATATATTTTTAAAACAAATAACATTAATAAAAATAATTTATAAAATAAATAAAAATAATAGTAAAATCCATTTCATAGAAAAGAAAAGTCAACCCAATAAATTAATAATAATTTATAAAACAAATAAAAATAATAGTAAAATCTATTGCAAGAAAAAGAAAAACCAACCCAATAAATTAATAGGTCGTTTCTAAAACTTTTGAAAAGCATGGATATAATAACTAAAATGTTAATAAAAATCTTAGTATGAAATTTTACTGATCTCCAACATATTGGTGTTGGAAAGGGGTTGGGGTAAGTTACGCAGCATCTTGGATGTTGTGCAAGCATAGAAGACACCGCGCAAGACAAAGATAGCGCGATAGGTGGAAGATAGACTAATTTTGATTATTTTGTGTCACTTTTTGTACTTGTTGACCATTTTTTTGTGGATATTGGTAATTAGTCAGTTAAATCAGTTAGGAGTTAGTTAGAAATGGACCATGAATGTAAAGTTGCAAGACTATATATAGAAAGAAGAATTGTGAATGAAATGTGAATTGATAGGGGGATCACTCCATGCATAGAGAGAACAAGTTGTTATCTATCTCAAATGAATTGTTATCTGTTTTGATCTATGGGTGATTACGCAAAAGTAATATGACAAGACCGATGTTGATCTAAATCATTGTTTTCTTCTTTTGTCTTTTCCTGTCTTTCTGTTCTTGTAAATCTTATGATGATTGCTAAGTAAATATGAAATATGGAACTATGATGCAATGGTTTATTGTTTATGAATGATGTTCTGTTTTTCGATCTAGATCTGTTACAATTATGAATGAATGATGTGTGATAATGAATGGTTCTCTTAGAAAAGTTGATCTAATCTAGTTATTGAACTGATGAACTGTCGATATCCCTAACCCTCTTCTATATTACAGAAACTTGGTTCCGTCAGCCCTCCCTTGAACATCTCAAGTGAGACCTCATCCACTCTGTGGGTGTTGCTGGATGGGGTAAAACCCGTCTGGGATGATGCTTAGCGAGACCGCGGCGAGTCGAGTGTCGACAGAGGGGACCCCTATTGACTGGGTTTTGTTGTTTGAGGGTTGAGCCAACAAATGCTTTCATTGTTGGGACCATGTTGATACTGAGAGGAGGGGATGTGGAACCCAACGTGACCAGAAATCCAAGATTGGTTTGACCAGAAGCTACAAGAGTTTGCTGGAGCAGAAAATCAGAACTTGGGATTGACCACAGACAAGTGGTTGGAGAACTACATACATGACGGTCCTCACGAGTATTTTTTCTGTGAGCTTTTTACTATACTGTACGAGTGGTTGGCGCAGTTCACATACAAGAAGACGAATTTCCAAGGAGGAGAACCAACATCTTGGACCCTTGAATTAATCAAGGACCTACAAGAAACTAACAATCTCGCATCATGAGCTATTGAGGTCTGGTTGGATAGTATCCTAGAGGGATATATCACTGAATTTTTCATCGACACTACCAAATCCTACAGTGAAGCAGAACAAGAAGTCTTCAATGGACCCAGAGGTAGGTTCTTATTGTCTTTACAGTTGTCAATTAAAATGCTTGTTTGTGAGAAGGGCATATTGAAAATGCACCTAGAGTAGTAAAACTCTAGTGTGCGGAGGTGGTGGATATCATGATTAAAGGGGAGAGACGAATGGGAAAGTAAGGGGTAGATGGGTGTAAGTTTCGATGTGACTATGAGGGAATTCGAGGAAGAAAGTGGTTATACAAGGGGAGGAGCAAGGTTTCGACAAGAGAATAGGTAGAGGATAGGGTAAGGTCCTACTATGATCAAAGCACAAAACCGCAAAGGACAACCACATGAGACAAAGTGACCCTACAGTAATGAAGAGGACGACCACCCAAACTATGCCCAGAGCAACAGCAAGATCAAACCCTAGCAGCATTGTGCCCACGCCTCCGCACACTACTTCAAACTCAGGAAGAGACATGAATTCTACATCAACTTGCCTGACATGTCAACAACAGTCTAGTAGTAGATCAGCATCTATAGAAAGAAGGCCAAGGATGGCAAGAGACAACGCTAAATTACCTTGGTTTCATGGGAATAAGACTAAGGATACTGAGCGGTACTGGTTCCTCTACGAGGCAATGTGGACAGTTTGACAGACCACCGATGATGATAATTTCAAGAAAGGCCAACTAACGACTACCCTATGGGGTCGTGCGCTATATTGGTTCATGAAATTCATTCAGGTTCCTACGGGGACTCCTACCAAAACATTGGACAATGTCCGACAGGGACTAATCGATGAATTCTAGAAGCCTAAGTCTGAGGCTCAATATCTTACTGAATTGAAAGAGATTATGCAGTTTCCTAATGAGACTGTGTGGGACTTCAACCAGAGGTTCAAGACATTGATGGTACGAGTCATATTTGAGATGAGAAATGTCCAGCATAAAGAGTGGTTTATTGCAGCCCTGGTACCTAATATTCAACAGCCTCTAATGCAGCAGAAGATCACAACACATAATGAGGCTCTGGAGATTGCGATGAAGTTAGAATCTTCACCGGTTGGAGAGAGTGCAGTTGGCATGAATCAAATCCAGGCGCAGCTGGAAAATATAACAATATAGTTACAAGACATCAATAAGGCAAAGGAATATCATGACGATCTTTGGTGTACTCAGTGTCACGCAGATGGGCACACCAAGGACAACTGCCTCAGTTCCCGAAATTATCTAGTTTCACGAGCGCCAACCCCATTAAGTTGTGGTAGCGTACCATGGTGTCGCATATGTCAAGTTTATGGGCACCGACACAAGGAGTGTAGCTACATGCAGAAAATGGTGGCAAAACCAACCAAAAGGAGTTTGCGGAATCCCATTTCGAAAAGGTTTGGAGGAACATCCGCAATCCACAATCTGCAATGCAAAAGGAAGCCGCAATCTGCAATTGCGGAAGGAAGAATTTTTTGATTGCGGAAAGGTTGTTGCGGAAAGATAATTATGGAAGAAATCTTTGAGGAAAGTTGAAATGAATACCCACAATCTACAATCCGCAATTGTGGAAGGAAGAAGTTTTCGATTGCGGAAAGGACATCACGAGAAAGATAATTGCGGAAGAATTTTTTTAGAAGAGTCAAAGTGCACATCTGCGATCTGTAGCCCGCAATTGCGTAAGGAATGAGTTCCCACAAATTGCGAAAAGGTCGGTGCGGAAAGATAATTGCGAAAAAGGTAATTACGGAAATATGATTGCGGAAAGTTCAATACAGAAAATATATTTTGCAAAAAGGACATTGTGGAAAGGAAACTACAGAAGGTCGTGACTGATAAATTAAATAGAGTTAAAAACAAACATAGAAGTAATTTCAAAATAGTTTATTTATATGTGAAGAGTCACGATGAAGATTTATGACTCTTGAATGAAGAGATATGTTTGAGGGTATATAAACAATGCTTTAAAACCTTCAACTAAGTGTCTATGTAGATTCAATTGATAGATAAATTGAAGAATAACACTCAGAGATCAAATTATCATATAAGGGAGGTTGGGAGGTGCTAGGGAAGGAAACAGGCCTACAAGGGGTTCATAGCCTCCTTCCAGTGGTAGCTGGTAAATAAGGTGTCATAGCATCCTTTCAATAGCATCTAGGAAGCTAGAAGGTCGTAGGTGGGTCGTATCCTCCTTCCAGTAGTTGTTGGTAAATACGGTGTTGTGATATCCTTGTCTGTAGTAGCAGGAAAAAACTATTTGTAAAGTAAATTTTGTAGTAAGAGGAAGTATTGGTGGTTTACCCAATTGGGCTTGCACAATAAATTTGTGTTATGTGTGTTCTTGTTGATCATGTGTCTTAATGAATAAATTAAAAGTGGTTTAAATTGTTAAAATTTATCAATACTGATTAACCCCCCCCCCGCTCTCAGTATTGTCCAATATTCCAACACTCTTGATCTAATAAAGAAGACAAGTTCTTTAACCTATGTTTTTCCATGGTATAAAATAAAGGAATTTCAAATATATAAGGAAAAGCAACAAAGGAGTGAGCAACAAAACCAAAATTTCTTAAAAGATACTCATGATTGTAATACTAACCATTTTTCTTCAATGTATTAATAGGGTTGTATCCCCAATGGAGTCTTGAAGAATAGATTCGGAGTCGCCAAGTGAATATTGAAGAACCATCTCTTTAAATTTCCTTCTCCTCGGTAATTTAGTGTTCATTTTGAATGTTGCCTCCCAAGTATTTTGTAAGGTCACGCATATTATATGATTAGCAAGAACTCATACATTTCCAGAAGCAGGGATGGATCAAATATACTTCTCGCTAGAGTGGTGTTATTGGAGTCGCTGGGTGAATAATAAAATAACCTATTGGTTGAATATCAATCACCTTTAAGAATTAGATATTGTATTTGTCATACCCAAGGAAAAATAACTTCAAATTTTTGATCCTCGGCAATGGCACCATTTTTCATGTTCTCCCTTGAGATTTTCTAGGATGTTAGGCTGCCCACTTGGGAAAATATGAGAATTGGCTTAATACACATCTAAATATAAACAATATGCACAAACACAAAGAGATAGTGGATGAGCATGAAAGCACAATTCTTTCCTATTAGCTAAATGTATATATATGTACAATGAGAAAGGTGAACCTTGGTTTCAACTTCCAAGTGGTATCTTGGACTCCTTCCCGACTCTTCCTATTCACCTATTGACTCTCCACTTTCTTTTCTCAATAATAGTGTGAATAATGAATAATAATACATTAATATGATTAACCCTACGGATTAGGTTCCTAACAATTCCCCCCTTTAATATGAAGGGGTGTATATGAGTCCAAGAATAGAGATATGAATAAAAATGCTTGACAATATGACTATGCCAAGCAAGTTAGCAAAAGCTAACTTCTCCTACAAAATACACATGCTCTTTGAAGTAGCGGTTTTGGCTGAACACCAACCAAAGGGGGATAGCAGAAGTTGAAGTCTTCTACTACGTGGGTGGTTTAAGATTACCACAAACTCTCGATATCATTAGCTATAAAATCATGAAACCTGAAGTGGTTTAAGGCTCACCACAAACATTGAAACTTGGATGGAAGGATCAGAGGTTCCTATAGCATTCTGAAAGGCTAGAAAAAGATGTTTGTCTTCTACTAAATGAGTGGTTTTAAGCTGACCACAAACTCTGGAACTTGGCTCAAAGGCTTAGAGGTTCTTTGGTACATTCTAAAAGGTTAGTATAATATGTTTGTATGCTACTAACTAAATAGTCATGGCTCTTCCTCTGGATATAGATATGACTATGATAGGATCAAGGCTCTAGATCTGATGCATGCTTTCTTTCTTTTTTGCTCGTTAATTCTCCCTCACTTGTTTCTGACTGTTCATCATTGCCCCTATCAAGAATGTTAGATTTTAAATTTTTTATACCTAGTAATAAGAAGATCACTGAAAAAATGACAAGCACAACAAGACAAATAAGATACAAATATTTACCCTCAAAAACCCTTGTGGGGAAGAAATCCCAGTAAAAATTCCTCAATATAAAATCCAACCAAGTACAGTGTAAGACCACAAGACTAAGATAGATTGCTTATCTTCCTCCAAATGGACTCCTCTTTCTCTATCTAGCGAACCTACTTGAGTTGTGAGTGTTTCCAAATGAGGAGGGTGCCTAATCTATCTATACACATCAACTGTGAAGTCTAATAACCCAACAGGGCCGACTTCATCTTCCCAACAGGGCCGACTTGTCCTAGGAGACATAAAAATACATTTTAATAATTCTTTTCTGGGTACTATTGACCCAACTTACAACGGAGGTTTTATCTCAAGACTTTACATGACCAATTACATCAATGACATCCCTAATCGGAGGATCAATTTCTTCGGAAGGGACACACAACAATAATATAATAATAAGTACAATAGAATATCTTCCAAAGTTATATTATTTCAACAAGGAACAATGTGAGGAGAAGAAGATATCTCAACTGCAAGATGTGTCAATACTCGTGAATGAACTCTCTGGTATGACTTATAAATATTCTTGGTTGTTGATGTCCATTTCCAAGAAGCGTTCCACCCATAGTGAATCTTCTCTCTTGAAGGTTTATTCAAATTGAAGCATATGGTTGATGAGTGGGTAGGCTTTTCACAATGCTTACAAGGGTGAAGACCAAAACATTGATCTTTCATGTGGCCAACTTGATCACACTATTTCCATGTCAAACTTTGAACTAATGTCGATGAAGATGAACTCTCATTGAGCAATCCAACACTCTGAAACTGGATAGGTATGGAGAAATCAGGAATGTGAAACGCCACTTCCTCATCATATCCAAGACTAGTTATGTGCTTGTTGTGACTAATCTCTTCTCAAGGTCTAATGATCGGCTTGGGAGGACCAAGAAGAACCTTTGTATGCATATGTTCATCTTCATTTTCCTTGACTTCTAATGGGATGCCATAGATTTGCTTATGTGCTTCTGAAGTGGCGTCGTTCTGTGCAGGCATTTTAATGGAATCATAAAGGGGATTCTTTTGAACATGAACAAGATCAGAATTTATTTCTTCTTGTTGAAGTTGCAAATCAAGTTGCAAGAACTCAAATGTGTTTTTTAAATATTGCACACAATCTCAAATGTGAGTGAGAATGTTCTTGTGAATCATGAAAGTGTTGTCTAGAGAGGAAAACAATAGAGTATTCAAAAAATCTACTAGGCCATTCAATCTCACCATTGATAAAGTAGAAGACTCACTCAAAGAATGGATTCTTGCAACTCCGCCATTTTACAAACAAGGTTCAATAGTGTCCAACTCAGGAAACGAAGGGTGTCAATATCAGCAAAAAGTGCACCCGCTTACTAGAAGCTCAACAACTTGCAAGTGAACATACGAAAACACAGTTTGCAAGTTTCAACTTTGATATATAATCCGAAATTGAATTAATGAGTAATTTACCTCAAAATATTTAATGATTATTCTGATGTGTGGTTGTCTGATGTGTGGTTGTTGTGTCAAGGACACTAAAGCCAAATTTTTGTTTCTAGATGCGTCACAACCCTCAACATTTCTTGAGTAACAATATCTGCCACAATGTTGTTGGCAACCTGCAATCTCTGCAATTTTCTTTTGTAATGTAATGCAATACAATCTCTGCAATTTTCTTTTGCAATGCAATACAATCTCTGCAACACAATGCAGTCGTGGAATATGCAACAAACTGTCCACCAAAGTATTTTATAGCGTTGTTCACTAGCTACAATACAAGTTATTTTCGCTAGATCTATGGCAACCGAGCTATGCAAAGATCCTCTTTCAAAACTAAATGCTGCTACTAAATTTCTCAAACAACTTATTTATAAATCTTAAGTAATGTAACACCCAGATAGAGATCAACCATATATCCTACAACGCTTTCATGAGATCACTTTAATGAATAGGCTGCATATTTAGGTTCCCAAATACACATACAACAGTTCTCTTATTTAAATTCATTTGTAAATATAGAGGAGATATTACCAACACTCAAGGTATTCGAATCAACTCTGATTCTTCAACGCATTCATGTCTACAACTTTAACATGCCAGCTCTGAACTCTATTCCAAAAGGAGCATGTTCTTCTTCTAGCGTTGCTTCAATGGCAGCTCTGAACTCTATTCCAAAAGTAGGGTTTGTTATAGAGACATGCAATGTTGAAATTAGCTGCTCACTAATTCTCTTTCAGGTTTAAAAACATCACCACATTCTAGTTTATCAAAAATATGGTTGTCATAAATACAGTGTTTTGAGAAACAACTGATCAAAACACTTCCCAAAAGCCGCAAGGGAGATGACAAAATTCAAATGAGACCGCAAGCCTACTTCTCTCTCATGTAATAAACAACTAAGAAACGACCATAAGAAGAAGACGAAGAGTAATATATTCACCACACCAATTTTGATGTAACTTACGCAGATACATGCACTAAGCACAATTGTTCATAGCAATTCGCCATGATAAAAAAAATTCATCCAATTTAAAACTCAAGACTGCAATCTTCATAAAACAAATCCTTTTCTCCAGCGTAGCAAAGGATTCGATCAATCCCATTTAAAGACAACCAAGTTTCCGGACAGATGTCACACATATATCCCATCCCATTTAAAGACGCATGTCACACATATAAAGACACATGTCAACCAAGACAACCAAGTTTCCATTTCTGAGTCCCTTGATCCGGTAAATGTTAGTATAAAGACTGATATTTACAGTGAAAAAAAAATTGATATTCTGCTTTCATATATGTAAACACTGATTTGTAATAATTTGAAACAACACCATAAATGTTGATGTGTGTAGAAATATATTAATAGTTATAAAAATAATTTAGTCTCAATGAATAACCAATAATTATGTCTTTTTGATTAACCTCTACGCATTTGCAATAATTACGTCTGTGTAAAGCAGGGTTTGTTGGGATTGGACTAAGCTATCTACCCGAAGATTTGCACCTGAGCCTATTTGACGTCGTAAGTGATAGCTTATTCTGTTACTGACACAAATTTACAGTAAACCAAGGCATATTTCTCTAAGTTTTCTTCAATTTTTTTTCTTTTCTTACATAGTCTCATTCATCCAGATTTTTACACCTTCTAGGTTCATAATATTTTCTAGATCATGTACATTTATTTGCAAGTGCATAGTTGTAACACCCCAGTTTTGACCCTGTTGCATTAGATGTATATGATGTATATATTGTAAATAATCATGGTGCGGAGGTAAAGGCCAAGGCCCCACCATCGATTGGTTATGCTATGTTCGGATTGAAATTGTCACCGATGGTATATCGAGGCATGCGACATACATATTAAGTTTTGTCATCATGTAAATATACATCTATAATTAAATGAACCCAGCCAGCTATGCTCATTGCAACCATAATGAAAAGCGCATGATTCTCATAAGGATAAGGGGGGGGGATGTCAAACCTTGAACCAATAGGAGAAAAATCCATGTGTCACCACCTTGTTTGATTTTCCCATCTTCCCTTGCCTTATTCAACTACCACCATTAAAAGTTTTGCTGATAGTTGAGGCAGTTATTGCTAGGGAGTGGAGTGTGGCAGGATTGTCAGTCCTTGCCCACATGCACACTCCACCAGCGGGTTGACCCTCACGTTGGCAAGGAAACCACCACCGCCATCACTCCATACGGACTCTCCACTCTCTCCACTACGCCATTCTCTCCATTGTCGGTTCATCCTCACGCAGGGACGGTAGTTCTATTCATTCTCACGCACAGGATTTTTCCTGGTTTTGACTCATGCAGCGAGCTGGGAGCCATGTTCTTCACCCATGATTTCCCTTACCAATTTGTGGCTTGTGCGTTGTATTTTCCCCTGTCCAAGCTGAGAATGGAATTTACTTCTCCATTGTCGCTCATCCTCACGCAAGGAAAAACGCTCTGTGTCTCCGGCAGAGGATTATTTTCTGTTTGGTCTCATGCAGCCAGGAGAGGGAGCTGTTTCAACTGTCATTCACTTTTTCCACAGAGAGGTATCTGGTGTGTTTCCATCTATATATTGGGGTCTGGTGTAAATTTCCCTCACGCACAGGTTGGGAGGCTAATTTTCCTTCCCCATTTGCAGTCTGTGTAAGTCTTCCCGGTGGCTTCGTTGTCCAAGACGGACTGTTGTTTTCCCCCACGTTGTGAACCGTGCTTGCTGATACATTTTGGGACTGCTGTAAGTTGCTTGGGAGTCGTTTTGGCCATGATAGGGCCAAGAATGGCTCATGAATTGTTTTCCCTGTCTAAGCTGTGAATCGCTTGTGTGACTACGTGTATGCAATGGTTGGTCTTAGGACTGTGTTGGAGTAGGGATGAGGGCTTGGTTTGCTTGATAAACATGGTGTGTTTGGAAACCAAACAGACAGAGCTAGAGGGCTTGCTTTCTTCTCCACAACCCTTGAATAGCACTAGAAGGGAAGTTAGGGCCTGAGAGATTGTGTAGCAGAGAAGGGACTGATTCTTTGTGTTGGGTGTGTGTGGGTGTCTTAGAAGTTAGGCTAGTTCTGGTGTAGGTGTTCCTAGCTCTATAATGGGCTCACCATCTTAGCATTTAGCCTTTCCCAGCTCCTTGATGGCCTAATAAACCTGACCATGTTGGCTTGGTTGTCTTATTGATGGCCTAATAAATCCAACTGTGCTGGCTTGGCTATGTTTTGTGTATCCTTGTCTATGTGTAAGACTGCTTGTTCCTTATTCCTTGGGGAATCATGCCCAGCTCGGGGGTGGTAGCATTGCTGAGAGATTTAGGAGCATGCTAGCCTATGGTTGGGTGGAACATTGCAGTGACGTAGCTGGTTGCGGGACAAGTTCTTTATGAGATAAGTAATCTTGACCATTTCGTCTCTGTATTTATATTTATTGTTTAATGAATATGATGAACATGTTGAATGCTTGTATGAACGCGTGTTTGCTTCCGCTGTATGATAAATAATCATCTATGCATGTTCTAGTTCAAAGCATTTTGTTTTAGCATTTTATCAATGCACATGTTCATGAGGCTGGTTTCCCGGATGGTTAACGCCATGGTAGCGTCCTCTTTGCCGATCGGAGGGTCGGGGACGTTACATTATGGTATCAGAGCTCATGTTGCAGCATGGGCCTGAATGGATTGCAAGGATGCAGTGACAGAGGCAGGATTTCCTTCTGCCTAGCAAAGATCAGAAATCTATGATAGAAAATTTCTTGAAAATTTTGTTGAAAAATTTGTCTAAGTGCCTGAACCGTCGACCCATCGGAAGACTAAGTGGGATGCTCCTCTGATGTAGCAGAGAGCTAGAAGAAAGATCACCCGAAGGAGGAAGAGCTTGTGAATTTTCTCTAAGTGATCATCGGCCGTTGGCGAAAGATAGTGGAAGCAGGAGCCGCAGTTTCAGCAGAGAGCAGCCGAAGACCGTCGAAACGCCGAACCTTTTTAGTTGAAAGACCATCTGAAAAAGGCCATTGGTGATTGACGACGGTTAGCTGTTTGGATTGGCAGAATTTAGTGGTTCGTGCACCCATCGTTTCGAAAGCCTAGAGCACTAGCCTTCCGATGAAAAAAAAAAATACTGTCGATACCGATTAGGTTATGCTTCAGTAGATTGGGCCGTTGTTGCGGCTGTTGATGGAACTATTTCACCGACAAAAAGAAGAGAATTGAGCCGATCAAGCAGCGAAAAGGAAGACTAAAGGGAAAATTTCAAAAATTTCTCTAAGTCCTAGAATCATCAGCCATCAGCAATAGTTAGTTGAACACATTGCCGACACCTAGTTAATTCAGTTGCCAATGAGCTACGTCGGGTGAAGTTAGTGGATTGAGCGTCCGCTGTTGCGACTGTCTAATGGACTATCCTTCTGAAGGTTAGAGGCTTCAACTACCTATAGTGGATAGAGATTCCGATAGTCGATGATTCTATGGTCCGCAGAACCCGTAGTGGGATCACTACCCGCCGTTGCAACTGTTTAGTGGATTATCCTCCTGATGAACAGTGCACCTGACCACCGATACATCAGAAGAAGCTAGTTGTTTTGACTGCCGAGATGTTGGAATTTAGTTGGGAAGAGGTTCGATTGGGAAAAAGGAAATTTTGAGTTTTCTGTGGGATTTCCCAACAGATTTCGACTATTTTTCAGTGGGATTTTCAGCAGATTTTCAGTGGATTTTTAGGGTTGAAAAGGAAAAAAGTGGTAGTGATCTTATGCACCAGATTGCGCGAAAATCAAAGATTTATAAAAAAAATAAAAAAACAAGGGCACTGCCCTCGACCCGCCCTGCAGTGGCGTAGGGAAGCTACAAGGGGGAAAGCCCCCTTGACCCCCGTCATCCCCCTCAGACAGACGTTCTTTGATGAAGAAAATCTTGTATTTGGGAAAATTTGTTATTTTATGATTTTTCCAAGAGAAGGGAAGTAATTCTGATTTATATCAATGTATGCATCTAACAGTTGTGTTACTAACACGTTTGCAGAATCATAGTCACCTTCAAGGCAGTATTCTAGGTAGTGCAATTTGGTAAGTAAGTGGTGGTTCATTATGAGAACCCATGACGGATATGATGCTCGGGATTCCTATGAGTGTGCGCAAGATGCCATGGAAGAAAATGTCCGTAACGAAAATGATGACATAAAGTCTAATGGAAAGAGATTCCAAGAGACACCGTCATATGTTGTAGCCACCATGAGAAGCTTGATTAAATCCCAGGAAGAGCAACATCAGCTGAATGTTGTAATGTTGCAGAGCTTAACAGACCTACAGAAAAAGATAGACTCTGGACGAGGTACAGCAAGACCGGAGGGTGGTAAGAGCAGTACTAGGAGAAGGAGAAGGACTTCTAGTGGATCATCTGACTCTGAAGAATCTAGCGGGGATTCAAGTTCTTCTTCTCATAAAAGAAAAAGAAAGAGACACCATAGGGATCGCTCTCGGGATGAATTTAAGAAGGCTAAACCCCCTACATTTGATGGTGAGGTAAAGACTAGACAAGAAATTGAAGCTTGGCTTCTTAGAATAAAGAATTACTTTCAAGTGCATGATTATTCAGGAAACATGAAGGCAAGAGTTGCCATATTCAATCTGAATGGAAGGGCATCCATTTGGTGGGAACAATTCAAGCAAGTAAAGAGGATCGGTGAAAGGAGACTTAAGTGGAAACAGTTCAAGAAGTATTTCAAGCATAAATACCTCTCTGACAGGTATTATGATGACAAGATTAAGGAGTTCCATGAGCTGAGATTGGGACAGCAGACCATGGAAGAGTATGCAAATAAGTTTTTGGAGCTATTGAGGTATGTCTGGTACATCAGAGATGAAATAGTGAATATCCAGCGTTTTCTGAGTGGATTACCCCAGTCTTACAAAGATAGAATTGAGTTTTATGAACCTAGAACTCTTGAAGAAGCAATAAGGAAGGCTAAGTATTGATATGAGCAAATCAAAGGTAATCCTGATTACCATAAGGCATGGAAGGACAAGAAGAATGAGAAGTTTGATCAAAGAAAGAAAGGTTTCAAACCTTCTAACTTCAGGAATCAACAAAAGCAGCCATCCAAAGCTGCGAATAAACTAGTTGGAGTGACAGGAGAAAAGCCTAAAGATCCACAACATAATAGAGGACCACTTCAATGTTGGAGATGTGGAGGACCCCACATGCGCAGAAATTGTCAACTCGAGAATGAGAGTGCAAGGCCGGCTTATAACATTCAAGAAGCAGAAACAGTGGGTCAAGTAGCAAGGGCGGTCCCTAGGATTTATGTGGCACTGGAGGACCACTAAGCAGATCACCAGTCAACTGTGGTTGAGGTAGCAGGTAAGATTGTTGAGTAACCTGTTTCTATTTTGATTGACCCTGGTTATACACACAGTTACATTACTCCTAGAGTAGTGGAGATTTGTGCTTTTAAGAAAGTAAAGCATAGGAAGTCTTGGTTAGTCCAGCTAGCCACTGGAACTAAGAGAAAGGCCAGTGAAGTGGTAGAGAAATGTACATTGGTCATGAATGGATTGGTCACTTGTGTAGATCCGAATGTTCTACCGCTTTGTTCCTATGATGTTCTCATTGGAATGGATTGGTTAGAAGCTCACAGGGTGAAGCTTGACTGTTACAATAAGACTTTTGAATGCATGAATGAAGAAGGGAACCTAGTAGTTGTGAAAGGTATTCCAAAGGTGATTTCAGTACAGCAGGTTTCAGCAATGCAGTTAAAGAAGTTCTGTAGGAAAGATTGCCAGTTGTATGCAGCTCAGATTTTGGAGGCAACAGACGATGAAACTCCAAGGTTGGAAGACTATCAGGTGTTACAGGAATTAAGGGATGTGTTTCCTGATGAAATTCCAGGGCTTCTTTCAAAGAGGGACATTGATTTCACTATTGAACTTGTGCCAGGATCAGCACCAGTGTCCAAGACACCCTACAGGATGAGTACACTGGAGATGCTAGAACTAAA
>LPNX010601442.1:106966-120991 GCA_001517045.1 Pseudotsuga menziesii | reverse complement strand
CACCAGCTACATTTATGTGCCTTATGAATAGTGTCTTCAGCAGGTATTTGGACAAGTTTGTTCTTGTTTTCCTTGATGGCATTCTTGTTTATTCTAAGAATGAGGTGGAGCATGAAGAGCATTTGAGATTGACATTGCAATTTCTCAGGGAGCATCAGTTGTGTGCAAAACTGAGCAAGTGTGACTTCTATAGAGATAGAATTCAGTACTTGGGTCACATTATCTCAGGGGAGGGTATATCTGTGGACCCTGAAAAGATTGAAGCCATTATGAATTGGCCTACTCCAAGAAATGTGACAGATGTAAGATCTTTTATGGGACTTGCGGGATACTAAAGGAGATTCATTGAAGGATTTTCCGAAGTTGCACATGCCATCACTTCTTTGTAAAAGAAGGGGATGAAGTTCTAATGGACATCGATGTGTGAAGAAAGCTTCTAGCGATTGAAGAATCTTTTCACCAGTACACTCGTATTGAAGGTTGCAGATCCAGAGAAAGACTTTGTGGTGTGTACTGAAGCATGCGGACAAGGGCTTGGAGGAGTCCTTATGCAGGACAACCACGTGATATGTTATGAGTCAAGAAAGCTGAAGGAGCATGAGAAGAACTATGCCACTCATGATCTAGAGCTTGCAGCCATAGTACATGCTCTCAAGATATGGAGACATTACTTGATGGGCAGGAGATTTGAGCTCAGAACAGATCACTGTGGACTGAAGTATTTGTTTAATCAACCTACTCTGAATGCTAGGCAAGCAAGATGGCTGGAATTTTTATGTGAATTTGATTTTGAAATCAAGCACATAAAAGGGAAAGAGAATAAGGTAGATGATGCACTCAGCAGGAAGGTACAGGGAATGCATGTGGCATCTCTTAGTATTTGCCAATTAGATTTGAGGTAGCAGGTTATTAATCATGTTGCTGGAGATGAATTGTATGAGCAGGTAAAAGACAAATTGCAACAGCAAAGTCTTGAGAAGAGGTATGAGGGATATAAATTGAAAGAAGATGGACTTCTCACTTATAAAGGTAGAATTTATATTCAGAATGTAGCAGGTTTGAGGAAAGTCGTTATGGATGAAATCCATCAAGCTCCATATTCTGGTCACCCAGGATATCAGAAGACAATTACTACAGCTAGAAAGCAGTACTTTTGGCTAGGAATGAAAAGGGATATGGCCGAGTACATTTCGAGGTGTATGAAATGTCAACAGGTAAAGGTTGAGCATCAACATCCAACAGGCTTGTTGCAGCATTTGCCAGTTCCAGAATGGAAATGGGAAGTTATTTCCATGGATTTCATTACAGGATTGTTGATGACTTAGAGACAACATGATTCCATCATAGTTGTGGTAGACAAGTTGACTAAGGTAGTGCATTTTATACCAATGAAGTCTACGCATAAGACGGATGACATTGCAAAGATCTTCATGAAGGAGATTTTCAAATTGCATGGATTGCCTAAGGCAATAGTCTCTGACAGAGATGTCAAGTTCACTTACAATTTTTGGAAGGGGTTGTTTGCAGATTTAGGTACAAAGCTAAACTTCAGCACTGCATACCATCCTCAGACAGATGGGCAGACAGAGAGAGTTAATTAGGTTCTTGAAGATATGCTTCGCATGTACATGATGAACAAACCAACCAAGTGGGAAGATTACTTGCACTTGGTAGAGTTTGCTTATAATAATGGACAGCAAGCATCCTTGGGGATGAGTCTGTATGAAGCTTTGTATGGAAGAAGGTGTAGGACACCTATGACTTAGGATAATCCAGTGAACAGGATTGTGCTTGGACCAGAATTGCTCAAGGAGATGGAGCAAGAGGTTGTAAAGATCAGGCAGAATCTGAAAGCAGCACAGGACAAACAGAAAATCTATGCAGATAAGCATAGGGTGAATAGGGAGTTTAGTGTTGGGGATCATGTTTACCTCAGAGTGAGGGAAAAGAAAAGTTCCTTGAAGCTTGGAAGTTGTGCCAAGCTATCACCAAAATATTGTGGGTCATTTGAAGTGCTTGAAAGAATAGGGCCAGTTGCATATAGACTTGCATTTCCTACTAGTACTAGAGCTCATAATGTTTTTCATGTTTCTTTGCTTAAGAAGTATGTACATGATCCTAACCATGTGATAAATTGGGATCTGATTCAGGTGGAACCCGAGGGAGAGTTCCGAATCAAGCTAATGCGCATACTCGACAGGAAGGTCACAATGCTTCGGAATCGGGCCATAGGGTAGGTAAAGGTGCAATGGGAGCACTACAGACCTGAAGAGGCTACATGGGAGCTGGAGGATGCCATGTGATTGACACATCCATTTTTGTTCAATTCTACATAACACTGAGGTGATACCAGTGTAGCATTTTGTTCAAATTTTGTAAAGCACTGAGGACAGTGCTATTGAAGGGGGAGGGGAATGTAACACCCTGGTTTTGACCCCGTTGCATTAGATGTATATGATGTATATATTGTAAATAATCATGGTGTGGAGCTAAATGCCAAGGCCCCACCATCGATTGGTTATGCTATGTTCGGATTGAAATTGTCACCGATGGTATATCGAGGCATGTGGCATACATATTAAGTTTTGTCATCATGTAAATATACATCTGTAATTAAATGAACCCAACCAGCTATGCTCATTGCAACCATAATTAAAAGGGCATGATTCTCATAAGGATAAGGGGGGGGATTTCAAACCTTGAACCAATGGGGGAAAAATCCATGTGTCACCACCCTGTTTGATTTGCCCATCTTCCCTTGCCTTATTCAACTACCACCATTAAAAATTCTGCTGGTAGCTGAGGTAGTTATTTCTGGGGAGTGGAGTGTGGCAAGATTGTCAGTCCTTTCCCACACGCACACTCCACCAGTAGGTTGACCCTCACATTGGAAAGGAAACCACCATTTCCATCACTCCATGTGGACTCTCCACTCTCTCCACTATGCCATTCTCTCCATTGTCGGTTCATCCTCACATAGGGACGGTAGTTCTGTTCATTCTCACACACAGGATTTTTCCTGGTTTTGGCTCACGCAGCGAGCTGGGAGCCGTGTTCTTCACCCATGATTTCCCTTACCGATTTGTGGCTTGTGCATTGTGTTTTCCCCTGTCTGGGCTGAGAATGGAATTTACTTCTCCATTGTTGCTCATCCTCACGCAAGGAAAAATGCTCTGTGTCTCAGGAAAAGGATTCTTTTCTGTTTTGTCTCACGCAGCCAGGAGAGGGAGCCGTTTTGACTGTCATTCGTGTTTTCCACAGAGAGGTATCTGGTGTGTTTCCATCCATATATTGGGGTCTGGTGTAAATTTTCCTCACACACAAGTTGGGAGGCTGATTTTCCTTCCCCATTTGTGATCTGTGTAAGTCTTCCCAGTGGCTTTGTTGTCCAGGACAGACTGTTGTTTTCCCCCACGTTGTGAACCATGCTCGCTGATACGTTTTGGGACTGTTGTAAGTTGCTTGGGAGTCGTTTTGGCCACGATAGGGCCAAGAACGGCTCATGAATTGTTTTCCCTGTCCAAGTTGTGAATCGCTTGTGTGACTGCGTGTATGTAGTGGTTGGCATTTGGACTATGTTGGAGTAGGGATGAGGGATTGGTTTGCTTGATAAACCTAATTTGTTTGGAAACCACATAGACAGAGCTAGAGGGCTAGCTTTCTTCTCCACAACCCCTGAATAGCACTGGAAGGGAAGTTGGGGCCTAAGGGACTGTGTAGCAGAGAAGGGACTGATTCCTTGTGTTGGGTGTGTGTGGGTTTCTTAGAAGTCAGGCTAGTTCTGGTGTAGGTGTTCATAGCTCTGTAATGGGCTCACTAGCTTAGCATTTATCCTTTTCCAACTCCTTGATGGCCTGATAAACCTGACCATGTTGGCTTGGTTGTCTTGTTGATGGCCTGATAAACCCAACTGCATTGGCTTGGCTATGTTTTGTGTATCCTTGGCTATGTGTAAGCTGCTTGTTCCTTATTCCTTGGGGAATCTTTCCCAGCTCGGGGGTGGCAGCATTGCTGAGAGATTTAGGAGCATGCTAGCCTATGGTTGGGTGGAACGTTGCAGCGACGTAGCTGGTTGCGGGACAATTTCTTTATGAGATAAGTAATCTTGACCATTTCGTCTCTGTATTTATATTTATTGTTCAATGAATATGATGAACATGTTGAATGCTTGTATGAATGCGTGTTTGCTTCCACTCTATGATAAATAATCATGTATGCATGTTCTAGTTCAAAGCATTTTGTTTCAGTATTTTACCAATGCACATGTTCATGGGGCTGGTTTCTCGGATGGTTAACGCCATGGTAGCGTCCTCTCTGCCGGTCAGAGGTTCGGGGATGTTACAATAGCTATCTGTTGAGAGAGCTCTTTCTCAAGAATTTTAAAAGACTGAAACTGTGAAACAGTAATCCACATCATTAAGCCATTGCTAAAGACATTCTGCACCTTTTCACTGTTGAAGATTCTCTTAAGAAGAAGAGTCTTCCCCCTTCCCAACCACGCCAATGTGCGAGAGCTTTGTGTCGATAACTAATTTCTCAAGTGTTTCAAAAACTGTGTCTTGTCTGAAAATAAGGATTTCAGGGATAAAGTATCTCGTTGAAGCAAGAGATTGGGGAGTGGTTGAGAAGTGCTTGAAGAAGGCATGGTTTTGATGCTTTCTTTCATAGTATGTCCAATTTTCGGCTTTAGTTCATCCAAGAGCTCAAGAATTCAGGCCTACTCAATCAAAGGAGATAATTTGAGATGTTCATTGATATCTAAAATAAGATGAGTGATCTTTTTACTTGATTGTACTTGATTGAAATCGGAAAATAATAGCATTCGTTGCATCAATTATGCACTGTTGCATCACTTATGAAAGAAATCAAGGGAAAAAATAAAAAGTAGAGTAACATTCTTTGGTTTGCTGCAAATTTGTGTTCTTCACAGAGTAATTTATCATTGGACAGCATAGGATGAGCCCTGTGCAAATCGTCGGGTAGATAACCACACTTTGATTTTGATAATTGGGTTTTCAAAAAGTTAGTACATAGAACTGTATAATAACTATGCTTCTTTAAAAATAGAGTTTATCCGAGTGTATGATAATGGTGTGTATTGTAATATTTGATAAGATATAGGTGATTTCTTTCCTTTGAACAAACGTTTCACTTTGTATTTCCTTTTTTTTATTTTTTTTTCTTGAAAATCTTTTTTAAGTTAAGGTGCATGACTTTTTGCTTTGAATAATAATTTTTTCCGTATGAAAAACTTTTTAAGCCAAGGCCCATGATTTTTTCTTTGAATAATCCTTTTTCCTCCGTTCGTGAGTGGAGACTAGTGCATCCCAGTTATCTTTATTAAATAAAAGTTCACTGAAATTTCACTATGTTTTATTTTTATTTTCACAGTGTTATTCATTTGAAATTTATTAGCACAGGATTCCCATCTTGAAATTGTGTATCCCATTCAATCGATTCAATCCAATCTTCCTCTTCATTTAGAATTTATTAGCACTGGATCATGTAGCACATTCATCTGGTAGCACATTTATCAGCGCAGGATCGTGTAGCACATTTAACAATGTAGGATTGTGTAGCACATTTAACAAGAAAACAAAGACACATGTCAACCAGATCAATCCATTTAAAGACACGTGTCACACATATATTATGAACATCATGAAATTCTTCACTGTCAGTGGCTTTTATTCAGAATAAAGATCAGATGCATAGTTTGGAATGAAGATGGACTAAGAGAGAATATTTTTGCTCACTGAGAAAAAATGAGAGGTAGAATCTCTTGGAGTCTCTATTATGTCTCATGATATTTCCATTATTCCCTCTAGATTGTTCTGCAATCTCCTACTTTTGAAAGTTGTTTTTCTCCCAAAATTGATTGATCCTTCTTAATGAGATTTAAGTTTCATTTTATAGAGGGGACTCTTTTCTTGACACTGCTTCTCTTCTTTCTTGAAGATCCCATGTATTCCATTTATTTCCAAAAGTGATTTTCCTCGCTGATTATTTCAACTTTCTATTGAGGTTTCTATTTTGACTACCCAACTTAATTTTGTTCTCATCCTTGCTTATTCAAACCCTAATGTGGGGACCCATGCCTTGATTTCTTCCATGGTCAATTAGGCTTCCCAAGATGTGGTATGGCAGGTTCGCTAGGGTGATGGACTCTTTGGTGCAGATCTATCATGGTGCTTCTTCTTTTCCCAAACTAGGATGAGCACTTCTTTAGATTATTTTCCCCTTTAATGGCCAAAAATTTGAATTTTCCAGGTGGTAGAAATTTTGAAGTGACATGACGTGACATCATCCAGGTGTGGGAGGGCATGTGTCAATCATGGCTTGGTACATGTGGATCCTTTGTGCCCTTGAATCTCTTCCAAGGAGACTATCAGTGGTTCCCAACATGGAGCATGTGTTGTTTTGACAAGGGCCTATGTGGTTTTCAGTTGTCAGAGTGGAAGGAGGTAACAACTCGTTCAAAGGTGATATGGTAACTATGAAAATTGGAGTTGTTACCAATCAACAAGTTCCACATAGCATAGTGGTTTTTGTGTAATAGATTGGAAGGATGGTGTTAATTATTGTGTACTTTGGTGATGTGTTATTATTCTCAGCCATTGATATGGCTTCCTAACTAGATATCTACTCACCAGCAAGCTTAGCATCATTTATCTTAGCTCCTAGTCCCAATAAAACACCTGATGACCAAATCACTAACAAAACACTATCATCTGGTTGGTCTGTTAGGGTCCATAAACAACATTCCAAAACTGCACCTCGATATTAACCTCTAAAATAAACCTTTAAATAATTTCCAAGTGTTACACTGGGAATGGGTATCAGTCCTTACATTTCATCCTTTCACAAGTTGTTCTTCCATGCACTCTTATTCTCTACCACTTGTTTGCATGGGGATTTCCATCAAAATTTTCATAACCAACACATTCCAACAACTCCTCTAGTGGACTCCAATACTCCATTAGATTTATTCCACGTGTTATCTCTAATACACTATCAAATCTCATCCTTCGGGAACCCTCCTAAGTTCCACTATATTTTTTAGGGCTTAAAAATGAACAACATGTTTTAAACTCTTATGTGAGTCCTCAAATGACCAGTTGAATATTGCCACTTATCATTATGGTGGGGTTCCTTAGTTAGAATTTCTTATGAAGACACATTTATGCAACTCTGATGTGAAGGGTCCAATACACTATACCTTGAGCATACTTGTTTTCACTGTCAATATGGGTGCTCCAACACCCACTCTACTATAGCCACACATTGTCCTTTGATAGGCTATCGACCTGTTGCAGCTGGATGCTTTTCCCAAATTTCTAAAATTTTGGACCCTCCTTGTTGATTTTGTTGAAGACCGTTTGTTCCCACTCTCTGACATGTTTGGATTGTTTGAGGCCAATTTTTTTGGCTTTTCAGGAATTCATCGGTTCTGCGAAAGCTTCGGACTATAGAACTTAGCAAGTTTCATGTTGTTTTATCGTTGCCGAAGTTTGGTCGAGGTTTAAATTGGGATTTTAGTTGCCGCCTTTTCGGCCTTTTCCACTACTACATTTTGACCAAAAATCCGACGGCCGTCATATCGGATTTTTGACACTTCCCTGTCGCATGTACGACACTATGATTTTTTTTAAAGCGTTGAAAACTTGTCATCGGTTATCCGACACCTAAGTAACCGTCGATTAAGCGACACCTAACTAACCGTCGCTTAAATGTCAAGCATTGGTTAAGCGACAGAATATCTTCGACGGTGGTCAAAAAATTTTGAAAAAATAAGCTCCATGTCGTCGGTTAAGCAACAACAGAGCCGTCGGATAAGCGATGGATATAAGCTGTAACCGTCGGATAAGCGACATGAGGATCCATCGCTTAAGCGACAGATATAAGCAAAAGGCATCGAAAAAGCGACATGTATAACCGTCGCTTAAGCGACGGCAGTGAAATTTTTTTTTAAAAAAAATATTTGGATTTGTATTTTATTATTAATATTTGGATTTTGCAGATGAAGACAATCCTTACTCTAGTCTCCCCCTAAAACAAATTCATCCCATAGTCTATCAAATGTGAGCAACTTCTCATGAGCACATAAACCCTACACAAAGATAAACCAAGATAGTAAAAATCCATTAGTTATGTGCACTAACTCATTCCCATCAACCTTCTCTCCTATGATCTCTAACTCAATGATCTTCATAATATAGCTTGTCGCAGTTTCATTATTGCTCATGTGGTACCACTAAGCTTATTCTTCAAAATCATCCTACAGGATACGTTCACACTCTGATACAGAATGACCAAGGCATCATACATATCTTTCATCATCTTCTGCTTTGCAATGTGAAGGTCCAAGGATTAGGAGGTCCTTCACTGAATCAAAGGACAATTTGCTTCGCTTTGACCACCTTTTTTTATTGTGCTCGACCAACTGAACAGGATTGACTAGGGGTGCAAATCTTATTCTCAATAAAACTCCATTGATCAATTTCCTCTATGAGCATCTGCAGTTTGAATTTCCAAGGAGTAAAGTTGAAAGCACCATCTAATTTGTCACTCTCTGGACCAAGAGATATCATCTTGTAGATTTACGAACAAAAAAAACTCAAACAACAAATCAAGTGAAAAGGTTTTCAGATCAACAACCTCTCACAGGTGTAGATTACCGCTCTGGTACAGATCACTTCTTTGAGACAAATAACAACACTCCACTTACTAGAATATCATCGACATCTCACTCTCAAACTTCTCACATTCCAAGTTCCTATCTCAGAACAACTCTCACACAAAATAGTGTCATACATGCAATGATTCACTAGAAGATTTAAATGCACGACACTGATATCACTCCAGTTTCTAACACATGATTAACAGGTCTGCACTCAACAGAAATAAATCCTACAGAAGAAATAAACAGATATTTAAACACCTACCAAAACTATTAGATCTGCAACTACAGAATTTAGGATTGACTGTTCAAAAGTGAAGACACAGCATATCATGTGCTTGATTCAAAACAACAACTAACTAGCAGTTGGATCTAAAAAAGATGAGTTCTGGCCAAAAACAGCATGCTATAAATGTTAGCAGCAATGAAATTCTTATCATATAACTATTAAACAAGAAATGTTACCACCGCCGCTGATATGACACAGCTTCCCACAGAGCTCACTCAACTGAAAGCAAACATTGACTCGCTAACTCTGTTCTACAGCAATGGGCCCTCCTCTCTTTAAAGAGTGAGAAAGAAGAAGGAGTTGCAAAATGGAGACCAAGAATAGCCAAGAGAGATGTGTCCCATTTCTAATCAGTGTTGTCAGAAACTGCCTTGCTGCCAGGAGTAGAGTGTAACTCCTACCACTATGTGCCTAGACAAGTGCGAATGAGTGAAGAAAAGGCAGTCGAAAAGCAAAAGAAATACTTGATACACTTGCTGGAAACACCGAAAAGGGAGTACATCGGCCTTCTCTGGCCTATACCAGAGAGTGATACATCCAAAGAACACATGATAGAGATCTGATGACAAGTAGAGACCAGTACCTCAGATAGTACAGTTGTCATCAGTGCTAAGACCATGCAAAACAACTATCTACCTAGCTCATCTATCCTGCACATCCAGTATCGGGATTGGGAACTACAATAGCACTATGTTGTACGCTACCAGGACAATGCCAACTACCCATTCAGCCAGTGCCCTCCCATAACATCCATATCAAGGTCCCCAATCTTTCATGCAAGAGAGAAGTTATCACTAAGAGTGTAATGTAAAACCATTTTTAACATTACCTTTGGACTCCATGTATTTAATTATTGCCTGGGATTTTGGCTAGGTTGAGAAGTAGGAGATATGATTGAGTTAACATTTGGTGACTCCAAACATGAAGACCTAACGTTATTTTGGGAAGATGACTGTAAATGGTAGTCCTAAGGTCCATCCATCTCTGCAACACAATATTCACTACAGAATTAAGGTGCAATGTCTTTGCAATTCACTATCAAATGAAGTTCGGGCTTCTTCAATATGAATTCATTATCATGAATGAATGCCTTTGTTAATCAGGGTGAAATGCTTGGTTTACTTGATTTTTAATGTCAAGACCAATGTCTAAAAGAGGAGCAAGTCCACTCTATTATGTCAATCCTATTACCAAATGAATATTATACTCTGGACATCCCAAGGGCAATAGATTGCTCCGAAAAACACAATTACACATCTCTCCAATATGAGATTCATAGATATGTTGTCGAGTAGGTGGAGTATCATTTTTAGTTCCACTTGGTATAGATGCATCCCTTGTTTGCTGTTGTGCAGGCTTGATGGTGTAGAAGGGTTTTTAACATTACTTGTGTACTCCATGTGCACTAAATGCATTTAATCATTCCTTTGGATTTTGGCCAGTTTGAAAAGTAGGATATAGGACAGTTAACATTTGGTGAATGAAAAAGGCTCTCATTGGATTTGGTTGGGCTTGGCTTAAGACAATACCCAAACATGAAGACCTAAAGTCATGTTGAGAAGATGATCCATAAACAGTGGGATTCCTTTCACCAACACAGATCTTCATTACAGAATTAAGGTGTAATGTCTATGTGGTTTACTGTCAAATTGAGTTCAAGCTTCTTCAATATGAGTTCATTACCATGAATGAATATCTCTATTCATTGTGTTTCAAGGCTTGTCTTGGTTTTTAATGTCCATTGGAGGAGTAAGTCCACCATGTAGGATTGAACAGGATTTTCATTACGGCTTGCATTTATTTTCTGCCTAAATCGTACTGTTTTGTAGAGCTTCAACCCTGCAAATTCTGCATTTAACTTACACTTAAACATTCCATGCATACCTTCAATACTAGCACAGGAACTTGAGGAGACAAGTTTCCTCAATGGTGTAATATAGGAGCCACAGTATTTATAATTAAAATGAATAATATAGTGTACATATAATGGCAAGTTTATTTTAGAAAAATCATACCATAGCTACAGGCATGTTACTGGATAATTACACAGCCAAGTTCTTGGGAGTGCTGCATATGGCATCCTTGGAAACTACAACGGATAGATCTTTGAAAACAATTAACTAAGTGCCAATAGGAAAAACATGTTGCACACAAGCTTGAGCTGATTTTGAACAAATGGTGTATGATGAATCTAGAAGAACTTGACACTATTACTCTCCAAAAAAGGCAGCACGACAGGATTTTAGGAACTAGTTCAAGCGTTCACTTTAGATGGCAACTGTTGAGTAGGATAAGTTCAGAAACAGAAAATACAATATACATCACATCAATTGATTTTCACATTGAAAGCTAGAACTAGGTAAAAATTCCCAAGAAAGTCAAATCAAACTCTGAGATTCACAAGACATAATTTAGTGACATAATTAACGATTCAATCCTGTGGTATGACAGTCACTACTGCCCTAGAACATCATATGGCATATGCCATCCTTGGAAAATACAACGGATAGATCTTTGAAAGCAATTAACTAAGTGCCAATAGGCAACATGTTGCACACAATCTTGGGTTGATTTTGAACAAATGGTGTATGATGAATCTAGAAGAACTTGACACTATTACTCTCCAAAAAAGGCAGCACGACAGGATTTTAGGAACTAGTTCAAGCGTTCACTTTAGATGGCAACTGTTGAGTGGGATAAGTTCAGAAACAGAAAATACAATATACTATTATACATCACATCAATTGATTTTCATGTTGAAAGCTAGAACTAGGTAAAAATGCCCAAGAAAGTCAAATCAAACTCTAAGATTCACAAGACAGTCACTACTACCCTAGAACATCATAAGGGCCCAGTAAAAGGCCCTGTCAGAGTACTTGTCCATATATGGTAAATGTAGGATGAAGGACCTGCTACATTGAAAAGCGGAGCAGATCACCTTCTTCATGCCCCTGAAAGAGCAGTCCCCTTGTACAGACATGATCCTAAACGTACTCGAGGATTGCTTAGGATCAAAGTTTAACAACTTTGTATGGATTGCAAAGTCACAAACCAAGGCTTGAAAGAGATATTGGGTAATACTGATTGGTTATTTCCAGGTGGAGCAAGGAATGAAGGGATCAATGACAGCAGACAGATCAGCCTTCAATGAATTGGATATTTGGGGGGCAGGGTCTTTCCCTTCTAACAGACTCAGGTAAGATCAACAACTTATGTTCAGCTCTAGTAATACCTTAATTCTTTTCATGATTTTAGGAATTCCAGATAGACTGTAATGCAGTTTATCTCCCAAAACAGAGACTTCAGAAGTGTGGCCCAACCTAAGCACAGGTGAATGGAAAAGGAAAATACCACATCAAAAGTCGCTTGCAAAATTTGGATCCTTGACAATCAATAATTGTCAGATTCATGAAAGTAACTAGTTAATCCCTTCCAAGCATGAGGACACTTAAATCTTGTAATGCAAAATAATGTGGTTTATGAACAAACTAAGATCCCAAAATCCCAAAGTACAACAGGTGGATTACAAGTCAAACACCCCGTCAATCACAAATCTCCTTGTATAGAAATAATACCAAGATTTTTAATTCATAGATATCATCACACTAATATTTCTCAGATTAACTATAGTGCCCACTAACTAGGTATGAAGATAATTTGCTGCCATCATCAATTCCAGAGTAATTTCAGGTTCAATATGAAACTCGGTTTCCTTTCCACTGCAACAAATTCCAAAACAGACATTAGAAAACCTGGAATATGTCAAAAGCTAAAGAATTTGAACTAGCTATGATGGAAAATAGATATACAGATTAGAATCATGTCAAGCATGTTTCGAAGCCTGTATGCCCATTGCCAAGTGCTTTATCCTATAAGATCAAACCAAACTAAAGCAATGCAATTATTACGGTTGTGTTCCTAACCAAATAACAGTTGAGAAAGCACAATTGGTATCCGTTGTTGTAACTAAAGTCTGAAAGTTACTTTTGAAAACAGCTGAAATCTCAAGTTTTGGTTGAATTACCTAGCTATTATGTCATTAGTCTCCAAAATAAAGAAATATACTCAGATCAAAATGCGAACTTGTCAACAAGGAAATAATAAAATATGCAAAAAACGAGAAAAGGATAGAAAGAGACTGCATCTACCCAAGGGAGTTATAGGAAACTTTGCCCCATGGTAGTAGTAACTAGTCAAATAAGGCAAATAAGGGGAGATAGTTTTCCTCTTAATTAATAATGAATACCTTTCTAAGGTTAGTGACGTGCACATACCCACCTGTAAAACTATTGCTAATGAAACTCCAAAAGAAAGGAAAGCGATATTAGTCATCACAATCCAAAATTTTGAGGTAAATAGTGCAGTTGAATATTTACAATATTGTTGTCAGTATTTTCCTTCTTGTGGGAAGTGAAGTTCACAGCTAGTTTGCACAAATTTCTGCAAAACAAGTTTGCAGAGTACACAACAGAGAGTGTTTTGAATTCTGCATCAGAAGGTTTTGAGGGTTCCACAGACAGCACAAACTTAAGTTTGCAGGTGCTACAATCAAATCTTGTGGATTGCAGACAATCCACGAGACAAGCTTGCACATCTGCTACAGTGTCAGAACACTAGAAGCTCTTAAGTCTATGGTTGCAGAAACTTGTGGTTGCATGTATATGGACAAATGCAGATTGTCAAGAGGCCATATGAACTTCTAGACTCTAGTCAGTCCATTAAGAAGCTTCTAAAACTGTCATGTAAACGTATAAAAAGACTGTAAAGTTTGGATGATGGATCCTACATCAACATCAACTAACACAAACACCAGTCTTGGGGAGCCTTGTGTAGGTCTACAAACACTAGAGGATTGGGTAGGCCTTGTGTAGGTCTAAACTACAAACACCAGAGTCTTAGAGAGGCATGTGTAGGTGTACAAACACCAGAGGCTTGGGTCGGCCTTGTGTATGTCTAAACTACAAACACCAGAGACTTGGGGAGCCTTGTGTAGGTCTACAAACATCAGAGGCTTGGGTAGGCCTTGTGTAGGTCTAAACTACAAACATCAATCTTA
>LPNX010601442.1:0-103511 GCA_001517045.1 Pseudotsuga menziesii | reverse complement strand
AAATGAAACAAAAATGCACACCTGTAGTGGTAGTTGAGGGGTGATTAAGCATGATAGTTTAAGTTTTAGTTTTCCATTTTAAATAATTAACCAATTAAGTGAAATTTTTTAAATAAATGATCAATTTATGCGCCGTCGCTTAAGCGACACTTGCTAGGCTAGCCGTCGCTTAAGCGACGCTTATGACCACAGTTTTAAAAAAAAATTAACTTTGTGATTTTTGGTAGGTTTAAAAGAAAAAATCCACGCGCCGTCGGAAGTAACCGTCGGATTTTGGATCGAAATGTAGTAGTGTTCAGAGGTCAGTTAGAAATTGCGCCGATGATTTAAGCCTTTCATCGATCCTATGTTTTATTGAAAGAAGTTTTTTGCTTTGCGATGTTTCGAAAGATGTTGTGACCTTGATCGGAGGTCGAGGGCTGATTGAGTTCCACCGTTGCGGCCCTAGAATAGACTAACTATCCGTCGAACTTCTTGTCCTTTCGCCGATGTCCTGTTCTATTTTTCTCTGATGTTGACTAGTCCACAGATTTTCTTAACCGTATAACTTCCACCATTGTGGCTATGTAGCGCACTAACTATCTGATGCTTCAGTAGATCCGATCCCTCACGTTTCATCGCGCCAATTTTTGGTTTGTGTTCTGAAAACCCTAGACTGTAGGTCACTTGCCTTTGCAGCTATGTAGCGCACTAACCGACCAATGTCAAGTGTTTCGATTTGTCAATGGGGGTTTTTATAGGCCTGTTTCTAAATTGTTTTCACGCCGATTGTTATGAGCTCGTTACTGATTTTGTAAATGACCAGTGTGCCTTGTTTTATCAGGTTGATTTTTTCACAAGAAAACCCAACTCCAATTTTCTTTTCTTTCAGTACTCATTTTATTGGTATTATGGTTGATGTTTATTAAAGATAGTCGAGATAAATGATGATTTTTCGTTTGATCGTAGACAGACATAGGATATTTTCTCAGATCCCTTTGAAGATTATTGTGGTGAAGAAGATGCAGCTGAAGGACAAAGCATGGTAAAGCATAAGGTAGCAGAGTTGTTGCTCGAGGAAAAGAAAATAATAAGGGTCTGAAGAGGGACTGAGGAATGGTAGAGTGTAATCATTAAAGAGCAAAGGCCCAGACTTGGGTAATTTGTCAGTTACCTAGCTATTCCCATTTTTATAAAAATCTTTATTTGAAACGTAACGTTGAATTATGAGCATTCACAAAATGACAAAACTATGAGATTAAAACGGTTGGGGGGGCAACCGAAAGGTTGGGAGCTGGTTCTTGTATATATATATGAAATATATAGGGACATAGGGATTTTTCCTAGTGAGACTTGTGAAATACTTGCTGTAAGAGGAACTATTTCATTTTGCAATAATAAAAATTACAAGTTTGCATGTTGGAGAAAGTGTTGTGTGGAATGTTCAAATGTGGTGAAATGAACAATGTTGAATGGGAACTATTTCGTTTTCATCTATGTTTCATTAACTTTGAGATCGTTCTAACTTTCTGAACCTATGTTCTCTAGTTTATTTTGTGATAATTTCCACTATGAGTAATGAATGTTTTAATAGATGACGAGCTGTCTTGTTGTGCATATCTCTATTCATGTTTATGTGTTTTGATTTTAAGAGCAGCTATCTGTGATTTATCTTAACATATGAGCAGTAATAAATTATTCATTAATTGATAATCGTGCTCCCTAGGGACAGCTTAGTTAGTCTTGTTTTCAATTGTGTGTGATTTAGATGCGAGAGAGTCTAAGACGAGAGGTAAGAACCTGCGCATCACATTGTGACCACTCCTCGTACTCTTTATCAATTTGCATGTTAGATAGGCACTTGCATATCATAATTAAAGTCAAAAAATACAAAAAATATACACAGTGGACCGAGCCGCAACCGGTAAAATCCTTTATTTTTGTTACTTGACCCACCGTAGCCAGACCGCAAACCGGACGGATTCCCCATTCCAAACAGTCACAGGCTAATTGGGAACGTTGACTAGGGAGAATCCCTTACTGTTGCTACCTGTGAATTTCAAGGCCTCAACAGTTTTTGGAGCTAGAAGGAGGGCCACCAATGCATGGCTGGCCGGGGAAATCCAATTCCTTGAAGTTACTCCACCAGTGATAGTTTTGAAAGCAGTTTATTTCCTGATCCAAATACTGAAGAGAATAGAGAACATTTGTTTTCTGTAGACAACCAAGTAGTTAATGATCTGAGAAGACACACATGGGCCTATGTAAAGATTATTGGAGGATTACCCACTATCCTTGATTTACCCCGAAGATAATACAAGAAGAAATATCGTCCCATCTTGGAAGATTCAATGTTGATTGGAGATTTGGAAGAGTTAGTAGAAGTAGCATTACAGGAAGTGGTTCAGCCTTTGAATCAAGAAGACCCAAACGCACCTTACTGTTCTCCTGTGCACACTCTTGTTTCCTCACCTCCTCACTCTCCACCCAGACTCATGGCAGGCATAAATGCAATTCACCCACTCAACCCACCAAATCCACAACCGGCTTGGAAAGCTAGATCACCCCTGAACTTAATGCCTCCGTTGCATGACTTACCTCAAGCTTTTGAGAAGACGCTGCCCAAGTTTGATCCAAGTGATAAGATGTTAGTAGATGACCATTTACAAAGTTTCTATTTGGAAATAGAAGGATTAATGGCTGGGGAACATTAGGATGTAGTCTGTAGACTTTTTCCGCACACCCTTAAAGGAGTAGCCGCATCATGGTATTTTGGTTTGCCTGCAAACTCTATCCTAGATTGGGATACCTTCGAAAGGATTTTCAGAAGTAAGTATGCAACCCAAAAAACTCATGCGGCTCTCATGAAAGGACTGTGCACTTTAAAGAAAGAAAGAAAAGAGAAGGTGCATAGTTTTACCCAAAGATTTGTAGCTTATCTTAAGAATTTTTCTGAAACTGACAAACCCTCGGATAAAGTTCTAATTGAGTATTATACTTCAGCTCTAGGGCCCGATTTGGCCATGTTTGCCAAAATGAAAGCCAAACCTACGCTAGCAGAGACTTATGAAGAAGCGAAGAGAGTAAAGGTTGAAAAGGAAAGCATCGAATATTATCCTGAGCAATCAGGAGAGAAAAATGTTGGGAGAAAAGCTTTTTTATTTACTAATCCTAAAGAGGAGCAATCACACGATTTCGAAGGAATGGTGAAGATGATGCAGAAGTTATCTAACAGAATAATAGACTTAGAAAAGGAAAAGGAAGCCCAGAAGTTTTATAAGCCTTATTACAAGAAAAAGGAGGATAACAATCAATCCCAACCCCCTCTACACAGTCCTGCATCGATGAACTTAATAGAGGTGGCGATGGATCATTTTTGCACTTTCCACCAACAACCCCATTCTGAAAATAATTGTCCTCAATGGATAAATTCAATGATGTTGGTGATGAATCAGCTATTGGATTCCAAATTAACCGAAGATAATGATGAAGAGGGAAAAGACAACAATAAACTAACCGAAAAACAAGAGGATGAGGCCATGGTTTTATGGGACTGCGTATCATTGTTTGATACCGAAGAAGAAAAGGATCTGAGACATGAAGATATCTTAGAAATGAACGTAACGACAAGAAGACAGGGGTTGATTAGAGAAAACAGTCTTATGCTCCCTAAGATTAAGAGACTTCAAAAGAATGTAAAGAAATTTCAAAAAAACACCTCAGCTAATAAAATTCTGGAATTTACCATCACCAGTCAAAATCTGAAACAGATCAACATACCTACCAAGCCCATTGAAGAAAAGATCAATAATTTTAAAACAAACCTTGTTAACACCCAAAAAGGGTTCACTACCTCATCTACCCCATTACATGGCTCATTTGTCCATTTTCCTACCATATTTCCATCAAAAACCCATAAAACCATTTAAAAAGCCTCCAAAAGGCTTAAAATGCCTCCAAAAGGCCATAAAACCCTCTTTTTCTCCAAAAATATCCAAAATTCCTCCAAAAAAGCAAAAATCTCCAAAAAGGAAGAAAAAATATAAAATAATGAGGAAAAGGAGGAAAAAACCCTAAACAGCTGAAACCCTAACCCTAAACCGACACTCCACCACTATAAATAAGTGATGGAGACCCCTTATTTCATATCCACAATCACAAGTATCCTGCCTCTGCCAAAATTGCTCTTGAAATCCTAGCTCACCATTGAGCTACTTTCACCATTGAGAACCCCTTTTGGCCCATTTCCACCATTGGAGAAAGAGAAGGAGCAGCTGGAGCTCGGAGCAACCTCTCGGATCAGCGCAACGGGCTTCACCAACCTCCACATTGGAGGTCAGATCAATAAAAAATCATTCTTTACTTTTTGTTGTTTTGCTTCATGAACATGTTTAGATTAATTTTTATTACTGTTCAGTGTCTTTTATTTCACATATTATTGAACTGCTACTAAGGAATCCATTCTCCTTAGTAGGTGCTCATTCGCACAAGCTAGGGATAAAACCCTAGCTACAAACCTCACAGAACATAAGATGGATTACGACATCGTGGAGGATATTAAAAGGGTGAAGGCAAATATCTCATTATTTGAGATGTGTAATGTGTCGCAGCAGAAAGAAAGGTTGTTGAAAGCACTTGAAATATCAGAGGAGAAGCTTCCCACTGACAATCAGCCTCAAGAAGAAGAAATTGGTGAAGCAAGTGTGGGAGGTAAGCCTAAATGCAAGACTCCACCTTTTCTCCTTAATTTTGAAATTTTCAACCACAACGTGCACAACTGTCTAGTGGACTCAAGGGCATCAGTAAATGTTATGTCGATGTCAGTCTGCAAAAAGATAAATGGACAACCTGAACCATCTACCTGGAAGGTCATTCAGTTGGACAGAACGAATGTAAAGATAATTGAGGAAATGGAGGATGTTCTCATTCGCTTATCTTCAAATGATAAGGTATGTCAATTCATTGATATTGTAGTAGCAGACATACCTGAAGCTTATGGACTTGTCTTGAGCAGAGATTGGTCAGTAAAGCTGAGTGGATATTTTGCTTCGGACTGGTCACATCTATGGCTACCTTATAAAGGAATCCCAATTCAAATTAAATTTTTAAGAGAGCCTTACATGAAACACAATGTTACTCAGTTTGAAGGTAAAAATGAACCAGTGAATTCTGTTTTGAGAAATTACTTCATTGAGCTAGAACCGGGAAACTATCAAGCGGAAGAAGCCAGCAATACATCAGATGCTCAGCCTGATCTCCTTCGATTTTCACAGGCTGATGAAATTGATTGTAAAATAGTAGACTTAGCTATAGGTGTAGCTGTTGATTCATGCACAGTAGTGATAGGAGATTTTTGGACACTTTTCTTTGATGGGTCTAAAACTTTGGAAGGGTCAGGAGCCGCCTGTGTCCTGATTGATCCTAAGAAAAATAAACATTTTCTTTCATGTAGGTTAGAGTTTGAATGCACCAATAACACAGCCAAATATGAAGCATTAGTTCAGGGGCTAAGAAAAGCAATTGAATTAAAGGTAGAAAATATGAAAGTGTATGGGGATTCTGAAATAATTGTAAAATAGATTCGAAATCAAATACATTGCATTTCCCCTCATTTAAAAGCTTATCAAAATGAAGTATGGGATTTGCTTAAATGTTTTCATGCATTTAATATTGTATTGATTCCTAGACTTAAGAATGCAGCAGCTAACTTGTTGGCCATGTCAGCTGCGAGGCTTGTGCCCTCTAATAACCAATGTTCTATTGAATTGCTTTTCAGGCCTTCAGTTCCAGATATGATTACCAATTTACAAGTTTTTGATGATGATCAGCAGATTCTAGAATGCTTGATAAATGACGAAACTTTCAAAGGGGCAATCATTGATGATGAAGAACATCAAGTCGAGCTAAAATTCAATAATTTTATTCCTAAAGGAGTCAGGACTTTAGAGTGGATGTTTGATCTAAACGATAAATTCAGAAGGCCAATGAATGTGAAGACTCATAGCTCATCTCTACAGTTCGAGTTGATTAGTTTAGGGACTGAAATTGAGCCTAAATATGTGAATTTGGGAAAGTGTTGCTCTCTAGGTGAAAGAAATAAGTTCATCAGTCTGTTCAAACAATACAAAGATGTTTTTGCCTGGACATATAAAGATCTGAAGACATATGACACCAATATTATTCAGCATGTTATCCCCATCAGATCTAGGGTCAAGCCCTATCAACAACCTTTAAGGAAAATTCATCCAAAACTGAAGCCTCTAATTCAGAATGAAGTAAAGAAGTTGTTGGATGCTAAAATTATGTTCAAAGTTAGACACTCGAAATGGGTTTCAAATCTAGTGCCAGTAAGAAAGAAATATGGAGAAATTAGACTATGTGTGGATTTCAGAAACCTAAATCGTGCCTCGGATAAAGAAAATTATCCTGTCCCACCCATGGAACAAATATTGAAAATGGTTTTGGGTTCTAAATTATTTTCTTTATTAGATAGATTCTCTGGCTACAATCAAGTGTTAGTAGCTGAAGAAGACAGACTTAAAACGACATTCAGAACCCAATGGGGGACTTTTGCTTACAGAAGGATGCCCTTTGGACTCATAAACACTGGAGCTACTTTCCAGAGGGCTATGGACATAGCTTTCCGTGGTCTAATTGGCCGCAGTGTTGTAGTATACCTCGATCACATCACAGTATTATCAAAGAAAAGGGAAGAACACGCATTCCATCTAAAACAGATTTTCGAACGCTGCCGAAAATATGGTATCTCATTAAACCCCAAGAAGTGCGTGTTTTCCGTTACCGAAGGTAAGTTACTAGGTCACATGGTTTCTAAGAAGGGGATCTCCATAGACCCAGAGAGGATCAAAGCTATCGAATAGATTCCCTTACCCCATAATAAAAAAGGCATGCAATCATTTATGGGGACAATAAATTTCATGCAAAGGTTTGTGCCGGATTTCGCTCAAATTGTTAAACCTTTACAGAAATGGTAAAGCAAGGTGTACAATTCAAGTGGACTGATGTAGAGAAGAATGCATTTAGTAAAATAAAGACATCGGTTGCGCATGCACCCTCCCTCAAAAGTCTAGATTTTGAGAAGGATTTTATTTTGTACACTTTCGCATCTGACAATTCGCTAGCAGCGATGCTTACCCTGAAGGAAGATGGGGGAGATTAGTTCCCCATATCATTTATGAGCATTGGTCTACAGGGATCTGAATTTAATTACCCAGCTGTGGATAAACAAGCTTACGTAGTCTTCAAAGCAGTAAAACAATTCAGACCGTATATACTTAAGAACCGAACAAAGGTGATAGTTCCACATCCAGCTGTGAGGTCTCTTTTCGTACAAAAAGAATTAGGAGAAAGAAGAAGCAACTGGGTAACAACTTTATAGGAGTATGACCTTGAATTCAAGCCAACCTCCATAGTTAAAGGACAAGGATTGTGCAAACTAATGACTAAAAGTAAAGACAATGAAGAAAATAGCTGGGAAGATGAAGCTGAGTTACATTTGATGGATGTATGTCCTCTTTTCACAGCTCCAGACTCCTGGTATCGAGACCTTGTGCATTACCTTCAGGAGGGATTGTTACCAGAACATTGGAATTCTAAGCAAAGAAGAGCACTGCATCTGAAATCAGCATCATATTAGATTGTTGAAGGAATATTATTCAGGAAGAATTATGATGGAGTTCTTCTTAGATGCTTAGAGAAAGAAGATACGAGGAAGGTCATGATAGACTTACATGATGGGCCTGCGGGAGGACATTTTTTCAGAGATACAACAGCTCATAAAATTCTCAGAGCCGAATACTATTGGCCCACACTTTTCAAATATGCACATGCCCATGTCAGAAAGTGCGACATCTGTCAAAGGTGTGGTGGAAGACAAGCTAAAGCAGCAGGACCATTAAAGCCTGTGATGATAACAGAACTGTTTGAGCAGTGGGGAATGGATATCATTGGAGAGATAAAGCCAAATTCTTCTTTGCAACACAAGTATATTCTAACAGCAACCGATTACTTCACTCGATGGGTCGAATCCATTCCGTTGCGTAAAGTGAATGAAGATGCAATCCTGGACTTCTTGCAAGATCATATTATGACTAGGTTTGGGGTTCCAATTTCTCTAGTTTTCGATAATGCTACTTATTTTTCCTCTATTAGATTATCTGTGTTTGCTCATGAAAAAGGAATTAAGTTGCATTATTCTGCAAATTATTATCCACAAGGAAATGGTCTGGCAGAATCTTCAAACAAGAATCTGATTAGAATCTTAAAAAAGATTGTGATAGAAAACCAGAGAAGTTGGCATTCAGCATTACCAAATGCTCTTTGGGCTGATAGGGTCACCCCCAAGACTTCTTTAGGTGTGTCCCCGTATACCCTTTTTTATCGAAAAGAAGCCATCCTGCCCCCCAATATCATGTTACCCTGTTCCATAATAGCTCAGGAGTCAAGAGGATCATATAATGAAGTCTTGCAGATAAGAATCCATAATCTTTTGAAGGCAAAGGAATCTAGTTCCAATGCCAGAGAATGTTTTAAACAACAACAGGAGGTAGTGAAGAGGTGGTTTGATAAGCACAAAGCTGGAACAAAATAATTTGAAGTAGGAGAATTAGTTCTTAAGTGGGATCACCCACATGATGAGAAGGGAAATCATACGAAGTTTCAACAGTTATGGGTGGGCCCTTTCCATATTGCAGCAAAACTTGGCCCCTCAACTTATAAATTGCAAGATTTACAGGGATGGGAGGAGAACTTACAAGTAAATGGTTTAGTTCTTAAACCTTATTTTTCTTGATTTTTGTTTTTTTTTGTTTTTTTTTTGTGCATAAATAAATTGATTCGCTTTGCCACTTTGATTTGTTCCTTTCCTTTTTTTTTTAGTTTAGTTTTCTTCTGATGTCAATAAAAGAGGCAAACTTTTGGTTGCATGGAGAGCATCAAAGCCCTGGATAAATTGAGATTTTTTTGGCATTAGACTGTATCTTATTGTTTGAATCTGATGGAATTTATTCTAGTAATTAGTTTTCCTAAATGTCTATGAACACATTGAAGTTTGGCGTAATCCCTAAAATAACTCAGAATCAAAAGATCTAGAATACTATTTCGAGGCTCCATCCATTTCACATCTAAAAACGTCCTAGGGGGTGACAGCAAAAGACCCATGGAAAGGGGAGCAGGGTAAGCAGTATATTATATCTAAATGATTCCATGCCAAGAATTGAAAGCTAAAGGCTAGTAAGAGTCAAAACTCGTAAGAAAGCAATATTTATCGAAAAAAAGTACTGAATCATATGAGTACAGATTGCCAAAAGTTCTTCTCCGTCCATGAGCTGAAAATTAAATGCATCTCTCACACAAAAGGACACTATGGATAGAAGAGCCTGAATAAAATTCAGAAAGAAAGGCATGAGGAGGACTCAAAAGGACAAAAAGTCCACAAACAAAAGTGCCAAATGGCATGGGAATGGGGAACAAGCGAATATTTCTGTTTACCATGTGTTACAATCCTATGGTGTCTAAGCTGGAAGCTACCCAAAGACAGGTAAAATAAAATTCACCTACTTAGCCTCAAAAGAGTTATCCTGACTTTGAGATTTTGGGTTCCATTTCCTAAAATTGGACTATCATCAATGATTACAAGTACATACATTTGACATTATGGGAATCCGGACATCTAGAAGAATTCAGCATATTGGTTTTTGCTGCTAAACAATCTGTTACTTAAGGAGGAATTTATTCAGGGATTTAGGTTCACCAGTGAGCCGCCAATTTTTACAGCTGCAACTTTTCCCAAATTTCTAAAATTTTGGACCCTCCTTGTTGATTTTGTTGAATACCATTTGTTCCCACTATTCGACACGTTTAGATTGTTTGAGGCCATTTTTTTTTGCTTTTCGAGAATTTGTCGGGTCTGCGAATGCTTTGGACTATAGAACTTAGCAGTTTTCATGCTATTTTATTGTTGCCAAAGTTTGGCCGAGATTTAAATTGGGATTTTAGTTGCCACCTTTTCGGAGGTCAGTTAGAAATTGTGCCGATGATTAAAGCCTTTCGTCGATCCTGTGTTTTATTGAAAGAAGGTTTTTGCTTTGCGATGTTTTGGAAGATGTTGTGACTCTGATCGGAGGTCGAGGGCTGATTGAGTTCAGCCATTGCAGCCCCAGAATAGACTAACTATCTGTCAGACTGCTTGTCCTTTCGTCAATGTCATGTTCTATTTTTCTACGATGTTGACTAGTCCGCGGATTTTCTTAACCGTATAACTTCCGCCGTTGTAGCTATGTGGCGCACTAACTATTTGATGCTTCAGTAGATCTGATCCCTGATGTTTCATCGCGCCGAGTTTTGGTTTGTGTTCCAGAACCCCTAGACTGTAGGTCACCTGTCGTTGCGGCTATGTAGCGCACTAACCGACCGGTGTCAAGTGTTTTGATTCGTCAATGGGGGTTTTTATATGCCCGTTTCTAAATCGTTTTCCCACCGAGTGTTATGAGCTCGTTACTGATTTCATAAATGACCGGTGTGCCTTGTTTTATCAGGTTGATTTTTTCACAAGAAAACCCAGCTCTAGTTTTCTTTTCTTTCAGTACTCATTTTATTGGTATTATGGTTGATGTTTATTAAAGATAGTCAGGATAAATGATGATTTTTCGTTTGATTGCAGACAGATATAGGAGATTTTCTCAGATCCCTTTGAAGATTATTGCGGTGAAGAAGATGCAGCTGAAGGACAAAGCATGGTAAAGCATAAGGCAGCAGAGTTGTTGCTCGAGGAAAAGAAAATAATAAGGGTCTGAAGAGGGACCGAAGAATGGTAGAGCGTAATCATTAAAGAGAAAAGGCCCAGACTTGGGTAGTTCGTCAGTTATTTAGCTATTCCCATTTTTATAAAAATCTTTATTTGAAACGTAACGTTGAATTATGAGCATTCGCAAAATGACAAAACTATGAGATTAAAACGGTTGGGGGGGCAACCGAAAGGTTGGGAGCTGGTTCTTGTATAAATATACGAAAGATATAGGGACAGAGGGCTTTTTCCCAGTGAGACTTGTGAAATACTTGTTGTAAGAGGAACTATTTCATTTTGTAATAATAAAAATTACAATTTTGCCTGTTGGAGAAAGTGAAGTGTGCAATTATGAACCTATGTTCTTGTATGAATGTTCTCTGGTTTATTTTGTGATAATTTCCACTATGAGTAATGAATTTTTTAACAGATGACAAGCTATCTTGTTGTGCATATCTCTATACATGTTTATGTGTTTTGATTTTAAGAGAAGCTATCTGTGATTTATCTTAACATATGAGCAGTAATACATTACTCATTAATTGATAATATTGCTCCCTAGGGACAGCTTAGTTAGTCTTGTTTTCAATTGTGTGTGATTTAGATGCAAGAGAGTCTAAGACGAGAGGTAAGAACCTACGCATCACATTGTGACCACTCCTTGTACTCTTTATCAATCTGCATGTTAGATAGGCACTTGCATATCATACTTAAAGTCAAAAAATACAAAAATATACACGGTGTACCGGGATGCAACCGGTAAAACCCTTTATTTTTGTTACTTGACCCATGGTAGTCGGACCGCAAACCGAACGGATTCCCCATTCCAAACAGTCATGGGCTAGTTGGGAACGTTGACTGGGGAGGATCCCTTGCTGTTGCTGCCTACGAATTTCCAAGCCTCAACATGACCTAAATCTATTAAAACTCCAAACGCACCACAAAATTGACACCTACCAAATTTTCTCTAGTCAAAGCTCCTAATGAAGAACTTCTGATGTGACTACAAATGGTGGGATTTAACTCGGTAGGTGCAAACTTTGAATATTGAACAATTTTAATGTTCTGCCATTACTTTGACTTGTAGACCTTTTTTATCACGAATATGAGCCACATCTATATGTCATCCTATGAACTTGTTTTTATCTAGAAGACCTCTATTCATGTTATTACAAAACAATAAACTAGTTCGTTTTGCGTTGCATTATGCAGTCTTCCCCCTTTTGATCAAAATATTCGGGTCAATTATGGTACTATTTCCTTTGCGGTTAGTTATGGAATCTTCCCCCTGCTAATAAAAAACTTTGGGTCCATTCTGGTACTAACAATAAGCATCTATGTTGTACTAGGTTTGTGTCATAGTGTTCACTAGAGTGCTATTGGTCAGTGCGTGGGTGATATAAAGTGAGTGTCAATCACCCCATTTATGTTATATTAATGATTCATGGCATTCCCTTATGATGTACATGGGGTGTATTGCAGGTAGAGATGGAATTTGACGGGTAAATGCCCGTCATGGGTTAATTTACCCGTCAAATACAGCTAAGATTTTGCCGAGAACGTCAAAATCTGGCGTAAAATACAGAAAAGGTTTCAAATTTTGTTTTCTACCGGCAATTTTGATGGGTGTCTGTCATTTGAAATTCCAACCCTGATTGCAAGATCTATATGAACAAAAATATCTACGTGAATAGTAAGAGTACATTGAGGTGATAGATGATTCCTAGTCTCTCTAGGGATATATTTAAGGAATTCTTGTAGTTTAGATTCCTTTTAGTTTAGAAAATATGTTCTTTAGCTTAGGGTCACATCTCATCCAAGTCACTCTTCTAGCATCCATGGTTCAATCCAGGAAGTCCCATTGCCACAAAACCAGCTAGTACTCTAGTCTATATAGATAATACTAGTGCCAACCAACACGCAATACCCTCACTCTATATAGACAATATTGTTGTTGTCAATATCTAGGTAGCTCCCTACTAGTTGGTACACAACACCTCAGTGCCCATACACAATTTATGGCCATATATATTTTTAGCCACTACTAAACTTAGTTATGGTCATCCGCAAGAATATACTATAGGATAGCTCCTCCCCCTTCAATTGTTCAGCTTTCTACTCATTTCAGCTTCATTCTCTCATATTCTAAATTTCTCTTTCATTCAAATTTCAGTTTTCAGGTGTGTATTTCTCTTCCTTATTCCACCAAGAGAATTAAACCCTCGGCATTATTTTCTCCCCTGTTTTATAGAAGAGGTGTTTATTATTCTTATTTAATCCCTTAGGTGATTCCACCTAAGTAGGATTTACAATTCTAGAAGAGTCTCTTCATTTCCTTCTTTTATTCCATTAGTATTTATGTTTATTCATATTTTAGTTTAATTTCATTTCCTACTTAACTTCTTTAATTCTTTTTGTTGATCTTACTTATTTCCCTAAAGAGACCAAGACCCCTCATTCATTACTCAACCTCCACATCACAAGAAGACATTTAACATAGTTCAATAAAAAGGACAAATATATGGCACTTTCAATCAGAGTTTCATGGTTTGCAATACATAGCCACATACAAGGGTTAGCACTATGGGGCATCGCATACTCTTTCCCTTGAAACAACGTTATCCACTGTGTTACCAAAAGTTCCCAACTCACTCTTGAAATATATATGGATATGCATCTCACATTTTATCCTCCACCTCTCAGGTGGTTTCCTCGGGCTCAAAGTTCTCCCACTATACTTTTCATGGGCCATCCCATAGCACAACTTCCTTCCTATACAATATGCACATTGGTTATGGCTTAAATTCCCCTTCTTTTTCCACCTGTATCACACGCCAATCCACGACATGCTTAGTATCATGTACATATTTCTTTAGCAATAATACATAAAATACATTATATAGTTTAACACTAGGTTGTAAAGGTAACTGAGAGGAAATAGGTCCCACTATAGATAAGAATTCAAAGGGTCCACAGTATCATGGAGCAAGTTTAAATCATCTTCCTATATTCAGGGATCTTATTTTTCTTTTCTTTAAAGTAGACATGTTTATGAATCTCATCTGGTAGGTATATATTCCACTTATTTTTTCTTATAAGGGGTTATTGTAGGGTAGGAAGAATCATCCACTACGTTAAAATTGTACCTTTCTACATGTTGTTATGCAATTGTAGTGATTAGGATGATAATGGATAAGTGTTGCTTTTTCTTGTGTATATTACTTTAGTTCTTAATAAAAATTATCTAATATGTGGGCTAGGTACTATGCGTTGAATAAAATATGAATGGCGCAATATCATGAAAAACAGACTACAATCATTACCAGTAAGAAGGAAGTATACATGTAGCCAAATCAAGTGTCAATCATTGTCACTTGGATATCAACTCTAGAGATATCCAAATCCACCAAACTGTTGATTAAATACCTGACTTATAGGGACAATGATCAATATTGTAGTTACCATTTAGTTAGCTTGAGTTATTTTGAGAGAATATGTAATAAAATACCCTTGGGAAAAAACACAAGGGTTCAATATTCGACTATCATTTTAACAAATACAATCTACTTATGCATGACAATTTTTGTGTGTTTTGGATTATGAACAATTGAACCAACTTAATGGAAAATCTATGTTTTACTTACTATGTTAGTACTTAATTTAATCATGCTCTTGTACCTTCTTTTGGGTGGGCCCCCTTAAGGAAATGCAAGAGTCCATTTGTTAATCCAGTCATTTAGCTTAGTGTTTGTTTAATTCAAGTGAATGTTCTTAGGAATAAGTTAGATTTTAAATACATGCTCTATTTCCTATAGAACATATTAATGAATTCTATAGTTCTATTGAATGGTTTCTGTAATTCTTGTAGCTTTTTTTTGCACATTAATTTATTGAATGGTGATTCATGCATTCCATTTCTGTGCATTAGTTTGAATGAATATTATTTCATGCTCTCCATTTCGGTTCATGCATATAATTTCTAGATTAATTAGTTCTTTTATATTTTTTCGATTAAGTTTCCTTTATCATTTTAGATCAATTGCATACACTTTATTCTTGATTCATTAGTTAGTATTGGTAGCAATACAGTAGATTGATTTATGCAATTGTTATTTCTTTCCTTCAATTTGATTCGTGCACTTTGTTTTAAAACAATAGTTGTCTATTTTTCTTTGCAATAGTGTAGAAACACTAATTAGTTGCATAAATAGTGCACATCACCTCTAAAGTTTGTACATTCCTCGATTGATAAGTAAAGCAATAAATATTGATTATAGCATTTAAAGGTTGTTATATCAGTGATCCACCACTTTTTGGTTCCATTGTCGGGGAAGTGATAAAAACATAAGAGGAGATAAACCTTTAAAAAATTAAAAATACAAACTAGCCCTCCATAATATGCATGCCTCCATGACAACTACTGGATGAGTTCAAACTCTTCCTACCAAACCAACTTAGTATGAATGGGCTAGGCCATCAAGACTTCAGATTTGGTGGCTTTGATAATATTGAAAACTTTGAAGAATTTGAAAACCCTTTTGCATACTTTGAAAACCCCCTTGCAAACTTTGAAAACCTAATTCTAGTGTAAGCAGTGAGTCAAATAACATGGAAAATGAAGAGAAAGCAGAAATACTTGAGTTTCCCATCAGAGGAACCAATGACCAAGATCGGATGAAAAAAATAAACCCTATAGTGCTCCCAAATTTCCATGGTTTAACCTTGAAGGACTCGAAAACTTTTTATTTGAGTTTGAGCTGGTCTATAGAACCAATGACTATTCCTCAAATTCCCTAAAACTTAATATCTTCCCGTCCACTTTGAAATATTCTAACATTCAAATGGTTTACGAGCCTAGAAGGGAACATCATCTTAGCAAAGGTTTCAACTGAGATATTAAATATCACACAACTTCACCTTAGGTGATGATCCCTGAAAATAGTACTTCTGCGAAGAGTGAGAGAGGAATTATGGAAATCCTAAAACTTCTATCCAATGAGGACATATTAGGAAATGAAACAGATATTCAAAAACTATGAGGAATTTACCATATCTTCAAAAAATATTATAGGTATGTTGGTAAGAAGGGGAAGAATAGTAGGAATATTTCCTTCCACCCAAATAAGTCAACAACTCCGACTCTTACTAAATTTGACTTAAGAGTTATGTTGGATGACATGAAGGCAGATATTCTAAAGTCCCTTTCCATGCAACTATACATGATGTAACTTAGAAGGAAACAAGAATAGGATGCATAAGCATTAGTCGTCTTTTGTCCTAAATGCAGGAAGAAACCTGAGAAAGGTTAATACCCATTAAATGCGGTAGACATATGTGACCTATGCATACAAATCCATGCAACATATAGATTCCCACTACTACCTTCATGCAAAGCATCCATGCAATACCAAGTATTAGGGGACCACCTCAACCTTCTTTTTTTTTTTTTAACAAAAACAGAAAGAGGGGTTTGTATTAACAGGCTGTGCACAGCCATTCATTACATTTTCGAAGGGAGATATATAGCCGGGATGGCACATAGACAACAAGCCATACAAAGTCTATTTCCCAAAACAGAGAGCATAAAATTGCTTTTGAACTGCAAACTAAACGAGTTGTAAAAACCCTCACGAACTGACTACATAGCAGAGTGCAGAAAAACATCATTCATACAAATTTTGAAACTAAAACCCCTTACTAAACTGAAAGAAAAGCAGACAAAGAAATTCAGTTGCCTCTAAGCTGGCGAGGCTGCTGTACTGATTCTTCTTCCATGGGCTGGGAGGCTGAGGCGTTAATTCCATCAACCCTGCTCTCCTGGTTCATTGAAACAAGCCTTTGGAGGTCGGCTTCAATACGCTCAACTCTTCCCAAGAGTTCACGCAGGTTGCTATCCAAATCTTCGATGCAGGCTCCATTGTCACTGACATCCTGAGAAATCCTACAAATAGTCTCGCTCATCCCCTTTATTTCCTTGGCTGAGTCTCTATTCTCCTTCACCCCTATAGCAGTAAGTTCATAAACCCTTCGAAGGTTCTTCATAAAAGCCTGCATTCCGGGATTATTACCCAAGTGCGCCATAATACCAAGGTCGGACGGAATTGCCAGGCGAGACATCTGATACTGCAATGCTTGCTGGTGACCTGACTCACTCCCGTATTCAACCTGAGAATCACTTTCCCAAAGAGCAGAAGGATAACGATACTGACAGAGGGCTAGCTGGGAGAGATTTTCTTCGACAGTAGCTTAGGTGAGGGGCTGCGCTGGGGTAGAAGAAACCTGAGGGCTCCCAATACCAATTACATCAGCTTCTTGCAGAAGGAAGGAAGGGGCTGTTAACAGACCCTCAGCGAAATCATGAGGCGAGATAATACTGAAGTTCGGCATGGAGACAGAGAAGGAAGAGCCTCGATCGTGCGAGGATAAGAGACCCTTAATTGAATGCCGGAGGGGAGTTAAATGCTCATCAGCTGAGGGGAGAAAGGCTGAACACGCGGCCATCACAAGGGATAAGATATGACGGGGAAATAAATGCTGGAGGCCGCCAAAACGATGGGGAGGGTGACGGCTGGATGGGAGGGAGAAGCTAGAAGAGGGGGGCCGGAAAAGGGGAAGGAGAGGGGGAAATATGGAAGGAAAAGGGAGAAGGGGTAAGGAGGGAGGAGGAGGGATAAGGCGGGAGAGGGAGGGAACCAAAGAGCTAAGGTAGGATAAAACCAAAATCACTATACGATAATCCTCTTCGACAGCTTGCTTGTTCTTGATTTGATGATGGTTCCTTGTGGTCCTCTTCATGGAATGACTTTGAATATGGGAAGACCGTCATCCTGACTATAATGGCCTTGAGGGAGACTAGCTCCTACATTGGCCATCGCATCTGCATCTTTGTTGATCTGGCGAAGAATGTGGTAAAATTCAAAGTGCTGGGACAGAAGAAGTTGAGCCTTTTTATATAATCGACGGCATTTGATGTCTCCTATAGGATACCCATTAATCATCTTATAGATGACATGTCTTGAATCGCCGAAAACCAGAACTTTTTGGAGATTTTTGGTCCGAATGAGTTGTAGACCCTGGAGAAGCGCCATCCATTCTGCTTCATTATTAGTTCTCGATCCAATTCCCCAAGCGAATCAATGTTCCACTTGTCCTCTGGGATCCACTAGGATCCCACCCGCACCTGCCGCCCCTGGACCACCTCAACCTTCTTATCAGCAAGACTATGAGGAAATTAAATAGATCTTCAAAAATTATTCTAGGTATGTTCGTAAGAAGAGGGAGAATTGTAGGAATACTACCTTCCACCAAACTAAGTCAAAAAATCCAACTCTTACTAAATTTGGCTTAGGATTTCTATTGGATGACATGAAGACATATATTTTAAAGGCCCTTACCATGCAACTACACATGATGCAACTTAAAAAGGAAATAAGAAGAGGATGCACAATCATTAGTTGTCCTTTTTCCTAAATGTAGGAAGAAACATGAGAAAGGTTAATACCCATTAAATGTGGTAGACATATGTGGCATATGCATAGAAAACCATGTAACATATAGATTCCCACTACTACCTTCATGCAAAGCATCCATGCAAGACCAAGGATTAGGGGACCCATTGGAGTAGTTAAATTTTGTCAATCAAAAGGGAACTAGTTTTTCTTAGCCATTCCAACACAATAACCAACCCTATGCTCCTACATATGGGAACACATATCAGTCTTCTGATTGGCCTAAGATGGAATATAAATCTTATCCAATGCAATCCCAAAACCCTTTGAAAACTACTCAGAATCAGTATCACCAACCTCCATTTTATCCTCAACCACCTCAACCTTACCACTAGTACCATCAAAACCAACATTATTTTATTATTATTCCATAACCAAACCAAGATCATCACCCTTCCTTGTCTAGTTGGGGACCTCAACAACCCCAAGCTTCTTCGATGCCTCCAACACAACAACCAAGTCCAATACCACCTCAAATTCCATCCCAACCTGCACCAAATCGCAACAATATGAAGCAAGTTCAACTTGTATATAATACTAAGATGGTTTGCTTTTAAACATATGTTGTAGACACTCTAGATGATGCAAAGAACCTAGAATACTCACCTTTCATATTCATGCATCTTTGAAACCAACTGTTGCAAACAGTCATCCTAGTTGGTCGATTTGCAGTTCAAACACACAACACAAACAAGTGAACAACCACTCACAAGAACAACACAAGCAAATGCTAAGGATTATGGATTTTATTAATATTAAAGATAAAATTTACATAGATGAATACATTATGAGTCAATGCTCTGTCACTCAGTAGAAGCGACTGTACATACAATATTCACAGTTATATTTTACACTTTAGGATAACAATCCCTTCTACCATACACTCTCTTATTTATAACCACTTTGGTTAGGTTAAATATTCTTCTACACTCTCTTATTTATAACCACTTTGCATTGTAGGTATTTCTAGTGTCTTTGTCACTCAGTGTGGAAGTAGAAATGGAGCAAATTCATGTTTTGCTTACCCCATTCAATTATTTTGAATGGAATGTCAAAATGGTAATCTAGCTAAGGTCAAAAGGCCTCTAAATAGTAGCCATGGGGACTAATACTGAGCCCAAATCTGCTGTGGACAAATTAAAGTACTTCAATAGTTGAATGAGACATTTTAAATGTTTTGTATCAGTATTTTGAGGGACCTTCTCTTCTATGTAGATATTCTTATCACACCCAATGAATTCTAGATCAAGCTCAAGTCACTGTTTGGAAATACTGATTAGATGAGAGGAAATACGGTGAGTTGATCTCTTTGATCCTGACTCACATTGAGACGATTCGGGATTTCTTCACAAAGTTCAAATCCTTGGTACTTCAGCTGAAACAGTGTGGCATCGAGAATAAAGAGGAGAATTTGATCTTGTCCATTCTTTCAAATCTAGGACCTATGTATTTAGTGTTTGTGTCCACATTCCACTCAGGCAAGCTGACAGTTCGAAATTGGAGAATTCCTACAATGGAAAACTTCATGGATTCTTTGACTCGGGAACAAGACAAATTGGTGCAAATGGGTACCATCAAATCCACCAAGGATCAAGCCCTTGTTGCAATAGTTTTGAATCAAGCCAAAGATTCGAAGCAGCAAAAGGAGAAGAAACAGAATAAGCCCAAATCTTCAAATGGGATTCAAATCCTAGCAAGGACGGAGAGAAGAAGAAGAAAGAGAAGACAAAGTGCACTTATTGTCACAAAGGTTGGAATCCAGAGAGTACATGCATGAATAAAACCATTGACATGATCATGTAACTACTTGAGAAGAACATCATTCCCTTACCAGAAGGTGCAAGGAAGAAAGAAGGAGGTTCAAGCTCAGAGAACAAGGAAATATGCCATGCTTTGGTTACTGGATCTTCAGGATATTCTTCCTTCATCATAGATTCAAGTTCCTCATAGCACATGGGTTCCATACAAGAATCCTTCTGGGCCTTACATCCTTATAGTGGTCTTTCCATCCTCATGGGTGATGGCTCATAGATCCCAGCCAAAGGGATTAGCAGGATCAACGTTGACAATGAGTACTTAACCAATGTGTTGTATGTGCCCGATCTTGCAGAAAACCTACTCTCTGTATATCAAATGGCACACATAGGCTCAACCAAGAGAGTAAAATTTACTCAAAATTATGTGCATATTTCATAAGTGTCTATAGGCCAAGTTGTAGCTATTGGTTTTGTTTATCATGATTCGAGAATGTATAAGTTATCTCACTTCCTACCTTACTCCCAATGGAATGTGCTCATGTATCATGCCAATGAGACCAGCAAAATATGGCATGAGAAGTTTGGACAACCTAATTATAGGTACCTTCAAGCACTAAGCAAGGAAAACATGGTTGAGGGGATTCCTAGCATCAAGTTTTCCAAAGGCACTTGCAAAGGGTGCATAGTTGGGAAACATGTTGAGCGCAAATATGGAAAAGGAAAGGAAAGGAGGGAAATCCAAGTGCCTGATCCAATCCATTCAGATCTACTAGGGCCTCTTCCCATACCCTCCTATGGGAATTCAAGGTATGTTTTGACTTTCATAGACAATTTATCAAGGTATTGTTGGGTGTATTTTCTTAAGCAAAATTCTGAAATTTATGAGACTTTGAAAGTGTTCAAGGATTTGGTAGAAAAATTGAGTGGGAATAAAATGAAGGTTATTAGGAATGAAAATGGAAAGGAATATTTCAAGAAGAAATTGCAGAAGCTCTATGAGTAAGGTATCATCCAAACACATCATTTTGTGCCCTACAAGCCACAACAAAATGGTGTTGCAGAGCGCAAGAACATAGCTCTCTAGGAGATGGCTACATGCATGATCAAGGCTAAGGATTTGTCTCCTAAGCTATGGGATAAAGCCATCAATTGTGTTGCATATGTTTAGAATATATTTCCACACAAATAATTGGAAGAGAAAATTCAATTTGAGGCTTGGAGTGGTCACAATCAAAATGTTTCTCATTTTAGGGTTTGTGGCTCAAAGGATTGAGCTAGAATTCCTACCGAGAAGAGAAAGGCCTTGCAACCTAAAAGAAATGAGTCCATAATGGTTGGATATGCTGAATATTCAAAGGGATACAATATCTTTTATCCCTCATCTAAGAAAAAATTCATTGAAAGAAGTGAATCATTCGAAGAAGAGCCCATGCACGAGATCGAACTAGTCAAGGGGGATTTCCCATGCCCTCCACTCAATGATGATGTAAGTGATGAGTATTTCTCTAATTTTTCTGATTATGATATTGAAAATGATGTTGATGACATGCATACAGAAAGTGACTTGCCCATAAGGCTAAAATCGGCTGAGAAAACCATGCAAGCAGCTAGTGATATTGTTGGAGATCCACTAGACTCTAGGAAGACAAGATCTCAATTTCACAATTATTTCTCCACTTGTGATTCGAATATTCCAGAGAGGTGATTTATGATGGTTATATCTGATTCTCATACATATCAGGAAGCATCACTTGAACTAATATGTAAAACATTCATGCAAGAAGAGTTCAAGTATTTGTGAGACAATGAAACTTGGGAGTTGGTTCCTCTACCTTCCAAGAGGAAACTATTACAATGTAAGTGGGTTTATAGGAAAAAAATAGATGATGATGGGTATGATATCAAGTAAAAGTATAGGTTGGATTCCAAACGATTCTCTCAATTCCATGGATTGGACTATACATATACATTTGCACTGGTTTCAAAGATGGACTCGATCATGCTAGCTTTGGCCATTGTTGCATCAAAGCGATGGGAGGTGCACCATATGGATGTGAAGAGTAACTTTCTTCATGATGGAATTCATGAGAATATTTATATACAGCATATTGAAGGATTCATTCATGGCCGATAACTTGTTTTCAATTTAAATAAGTCTCTATATGGCCTCAAGCAAGCCCCTAGGGATTGGTATGCCAAGATGGAAAATTTGTTGTTATAGCTTGTCTTTGAAAGATGCAAATATTATCCTAATGTATATTTGCAGAAATTAGTTGATTCATTAGAGGTCATAGCCTTTCCAAATCATTGTTGTATATCCTTTAATTTTGTTGACCGTGTAATCAAAACAATTGGTGGCATTGTCCTCAATGTCATCTTCAGCGTTGCCAATTAGCCCTCGTCTTCCTGTAATTGCTTTCTCAATTTATCTAATTGATCATATTGAATGACACTACCCCAAAATTGTGTTGTTGCATTAGTAATTGTTTTGGCCTCCTGCTCCATTTCTTCAAATTGTGTCGCTATCTCCTCAATGGCACCCTTTCGTTCTGCAATTTTCTCTGGTGGTGTGTCTAGGTAGACCAAAGCATTCAAATTACTATTTTCCATCTACAACTATGTGATAACTTCCCCAAGTCACTTTTACTTTACTACTACATCCAACTCCATAGTCCTTTCATGGATGTACTGACAAGCATCTGTAACAGTCGCTTCCACTTACCCGCGACTAGCAAAAATATGCGCCCTCTCAACAACAAGGCAGCTAGTTTCTTTCTTCAGTTCTGTAATCTCTTCTGCAGTATCCATCTTTAGCTCCTCTTATTCCTTCTCCAGTGCTATGATTTCCTACACTCTGTCTGTCGTCAATGTTTCCTTTGCACAATGCAATTCCTCTACCTCTTTTTCATGGAGCCTCCTCTTCCTCTTGAGACCACAAGTACTGGTCACTAATATCCTTCTTTCGATCGGCTAGATCCTAGTTGGCGACCTACTGCATGTGTACTAAGCTCTAGGTGGAAAAATTATTGATATCCACCATAACGTTCTGCAGCTACTGCAGTAAGGATTTCACTTCCTCTTGTCCAACATCAATTGCAATCGGGGGAATCTAAACATTCCTAACCCGTGGCTCAGTTCTAATTGACAAATAGTCCTGCACAGGTGCACTCTCCAGTGCTCATTTCAAAATAGCATTATGTACAAAATATAGCTTGGTCCTAAACTTGGAGAATCCTTCCTGGGCATACTTCTTCATTTCTCTTGCTGTGGTATCTTTTTTGTCATTGATAGCCTTAACAAGCCATTGTAGCTATGCCTCCATTGATGATATTGTGTTACTAGTCACATCCTGCTCCATTCGCCTCTTATTCCTTATCTCCTTAAGGATGTGTTGTGACTCTAGGTTAGTCTCTGTTGATGATTCACCATCGAATTCATGGTGACTCTGTTAGTCATCTCTTCATACCAGATCATTAGGTGCATCTATAGGTGGTCCTACTGATACTTCGTTGACGCTAACCGGGTCTTGCCATGCTGCAGGCCAGTCATCAATTGTCACATCCAATTCCTCATCTGTCACCTCATAAGACCTGGGTAACCATTGTTTATCTAGGTCACGTCGAGATTTCACATGAAGGGTGTGCAGTTTGATGGCAAACCGAGTGATCCTCCGATATTTGGTTGCGGCCTCATTGGAAATTTGAGAACTTTAACAGTTGCTGCCTGCAGTGCTTCCCAGTAGACCCAAAAGTGGATCGTGCAATCCTCTTTCCTACTAGGATCCTCGACCTACCACAGGTTTTGATACCTTGCACCTTTACATACCTTAACTGCTTCAACCTCCATCCCTTAGTAATCCACTGGATCCACCCAGGCAACTCAGGCGATGAGGATCAATAGCCATCTATATGTAAAAGGCCTCTCTCTGTCCTGAATGGATACTGTGTCCTTTGTCAATTGGTTCAGCAAGAAGAGGGACCAGTTCATTTGTACCCCTTCTATGCATTGTTGTGCACATGCATTCACCCCTGAAGTGCACTGGATAGGGCAGTTCTTGCGGACAATCTTGCTTGCTAAGATCCTGGCATCAATACGTACTGTGCGGTCCTTGATGCTATCAATTCGATATGCTCTTCCATCGCGCTGTAAGTCATACTTCATATTCAACCATGCTACAATCCTCTTATCACTATCTCCTCCTTTGAAATATTGCGATGGATCTGTCCCATCCTTTGGGAACCCCATGATATCCGAGATCAAATCCACCATGATTGCGACTAGCGTGTCCAACCACAACATCCCTCCATGAAAGCAAGTCAAGAGTTGCTTGACACATGTGTTTGCTTCATTCATCTGCCAAAAATGTGGCATGTTTATGAGCCCTAGCAACCTAACTTTATCCAACCCCTGCACCCATGGCTGTGGGATACGCACTATGGCCCCTCCTGTGACTGATGGTAATGAATCATAAGGCTCATTTGAGACATCCTATGATGCCAACAGGTCGTGGTCCTCATACTTCATCTTCATCAATGCTAGTACAATATTTGTGGTGCACACCATTCCTTTTGGCAGCAATGGAATCTTCGGCTAATACTTCTAGTTCCTTGTTAGCCGTCGAGGCTGCGTACCGGGTCTAGTGGGAGCGATGTAGCCCGGGATGTCCTTAATGGCGACCCTGATTTGGATTTTTGACTCTACAACACCAGAGCTAGATGTCCCCGTCTAGGTGGCTATGTCTTCTTGCGCTCTCGCATATTTTCATGTCTGCCTTTTCATCGGTATTTGGGATCTAGGCTTCTTCCCCCGCCGCTTCTTCATTGGGGTAAACGATGATCCAACCTACATACCGCTAATTTCTACAACAATGGTAACTAGTCTAATTGGTGAGTCCCTCTCACTCAAAATATCTTCGGTGTCTAGGGTGCTCTCCATGCCACAACAATGCCCCACAGTCGTGACACACCCTCTTCTTCACTCTGCAACTCTAGCAATTCACTTGGTAGCTTTGGAACTTAATTTTGCTTCAACAATCCTTGCAACTCAACTTAGCACAGTGGTGCTTTAAATATTTGTTGAGCACCTTCTTATGGCATCCAGTCGATCCTGTCCAAATCATGCATTAACTACCTGAATCCGCCTTCCATCTTGTCAACCCAACTGTCGAATCCACCATCAATACGCGTCACTTCAACAAGCCTCATTGGTTAATTGTATTAATTGTTATTCATTTATTTATGATTTGACTGCGTCGTGACCCTATAGATTTTGCAGCAGATCTTCCTAACTGCGCTATTGACTCCCCTACTTGTGCATACACTTCTTACTAGTGCACCCTTCCTCTAGCTATTTTTTCCTCTTTTTTTTCTTTTTTTTCATCGTACAATACCTCAAGTGTTATGTGATTCTGACCTTGTCCTATAGGGCTTCAGTCGGCTACCGTTCACCAACTTTAGCAGCACCGGTCCACCTAATTGTTGTAGTTGAACTGCCCCCAAGAAGTAATGGACTTAACAAGATATGGACCTAACCAATGCATCTGTAATTTACCTGGATGCTTCAGGAACTTGCTATCATATAGCAGCACCAAATCTCCTTGCTGAAACTGTTTGTTCTTTATGTGGCGATCATGCCAAGCCTTCTGTCGATCCTTCTCAACACGCTGATTGAAACCTGTGATAAAGCGATCCTCTTCAAGTTGTATCAATTGTGTCACATGCTCCTCTAGCACTGATTTGTCATCCATGCTTGTCATGGCTGCAATGCGTGGAATGGGAACAATGTACTCCATAGGCATGACTGTCTCTTTCCCATATACCAATTTGAATGGTGTATGCCCCATCAATCTTTTGAAAGTGGTGCGATATGCCCACAATACTACTGGAATCTTGAAATCCCTGTCATCTCGTTTAGCATTACATACCTTTGTAAGTGCATGCTCGAATATTTTATTGAAAGATTCTACAGTTCCATTCGACTACAGATGATATGGGATACTTTTCTTGTGTTGTATCTGCAACTCCTCCGTTAGAACGCTTACTGTGTGGTTGATGAAATGACTACCCTGATCACTCATCAATATCCTTGGGCTTTCAAACCGTGTCACAATATTATCAAATATGAACCTTGTTGTTGTCGTAGCAGTACAATCCACTACTAGTGCGGCCTCCACCCACCACGTCAGGTAGTCTATTTCTATTATTATGTACCACGCACCAGTTTCTTCCTAGGTGGGTTAATTGGCCCCACAAAATCCACGGGCCATTTATCAAAAGGCTGCAAGTTTACTTGCGATACTAGCGACATCTCATCTCATCGCGATGATTTTCCAGTGTGTTGACAGACATCGCAGCTCTGTGCATAATCTTTCGCATCATTATGTAAGGTGGGCCACCAGAGCCCTACACGAAGCACCTTTCTCGCAGTAGCTCATCCTCCGTAGTGTCAACTAGAAAATTCTGCGTGATATTCCTCTAAAATCTCTCCTTGTTCATGGGTTAGGACACATCGCCTCAAAATTTCATCTGGTCCAATATTATATAAGTGTCCAGCAATCAACTCAAAATCAAAAGCTTTAACCACCAACTTCTTCTTTTGACTTGTTGAAAATTCCTCTGGTGTGATTCTCGTTGCCAAAAATTAGATTATGTGAGCGTAGTAGTCATATTCCATGTCAACTCTGAATAACTGCACATCGAGCAATCCTTATTCAATATTGGTGGGCTCCTTTCCTATCTCAATTTTAGATAAATGATCAGGGCCAGCATTCAAGTGACCCCACTTCACTATTATTTTAAAATCAAACTCCTAAAAGAGAAGTATCCAACGACATATCTTCCCCCCCAACATAGGATTATTGACTAGGTACTTCAAAGCATAATGGTTGGTAAAAATCTTGACATGACCGCCTAAAAGGTAAAGTCTTAATTTCTACAGTGCATATAACATCACCAGACCTTCTTGCTCTGTGGTTGTATAGTTTTTCTCAGCAAATGACAACTTTCGACTAGTGAAAGCGATCGGGTGATTGAGGTCTCCTTCACCTAGATGCATGAGCACTACTCCTAGCACAACAAAATGATGCATTGACATGGACATGGAACTCCTTATTATAGTCTAGGAACACAAGTATCGGTGTTGAATCCATCTTGGCCTTCAGTGTGTCGAAGCTTCCTTGACATTCTTGTCACATGCCCCAATTTTGTAAAATAATGTTATCTTATTTTGATTTTATTCTAAGACATTATGTTAAATTTAATGCTAAGTTGAAACTAATGACTCAGCAGAGTCAAGGATGTGGAATGTAATTCTGAATATTTTAATTTTAAATAAATAAAAGTGGAGACAACAGCTTGGCAGAGCTATTAAAAAGAGTGTTACTGGTCAAGTTGGTGGAGGAGACTAGGTGGAGAGCAAAAAGACAAGTGGCAGCATCCTCAAACACTTCCTATGTTGCAAGTGGAAACCTTCCTACATTTGGGGTCATGATCCCCCAAGAAAGTGGGATCAGAGCAGGTGGCTCAATTAATGACAACTAACCCAAAAATACATAGGCAATCTTAATAAAAGTACCCATTGAAGAGAGCTGAGGCTGCTCATTCCAGGAGAAGAATCATTCAGGTGAATGCACTTCAAGGAATTCATTGGGAAGGGAAATTTTGAGGAAGGTGTTTGAGGGGTAAACTGCATGAAAGTGATCTAGTACAGCTTTGCAGCTGAAAGATCTTACTACAGTGTGCAGAGTTGGTATTGAGTCTTTTGACTAGTACTTTGTTGTTTGCTCCACCTAGTTCCATCCAAGGAGACCAGAACAGGCTCGGGAGTCCTGAGAAGTCACTGTTTGAGCGCTCTCTAGGAGTTGGTAGGGAGGAATGGCCTCCCATTGCTGTTGTCATCCAGCTTTAAGAATAGGTTCTACTATCCTTTAATTTATGTGTTAAAGTTTATATCTGTGTATGAACAAATAATGAATGATTATAGGTTACGATGTAAACTGTTAAGTGTGAAATCTCTTAGCTGTTTAATGTTGAATCTATCCTTTGATGAAAAATAAATCCTACCTGTGTTTTTCCCCATCTGGAGTAATCCAGATCATACTCTAGCACAAGTAGTGTATTTAAATGAATGAAGTATGATAGAAATATGAAATGAAATGTTTTTTAGAGTATTGAAATGTTTTCTTTTAGTAGATAGTTGTTTTTCCAGAAGGAATATTAATCTGTTTCATAGAGTAGTTGTCAGATCCAGACTGTGTATTTTAGAATATCAGAAAAGAAAAAGAATCATATTATTTACTAACAGTAGTATGTTCAAGTATGTAATTCATTCTTCTACACAGTACCTACTTCTGTAAACTTTATATCTATACTGAAACAGAAGGAAAAGAAATATCAGTTGAATGCTTAATATTTAGGTTAAGTAAAGATGCAAATACAGTTATGTTAGTTTATTTCTTTTCCTACTAATGATAGCTATTTTATCTGCAACTATCTAAACTGTAAGTAAGGATAGGTAACCTGATTAAATTCTAATGATAAACTAATGGAATTAAGAATGCTAGCCAAAAGAAGGGAGCGACAGCCAAGCAGAACATGGATAGGGAAGCACGCACTGTCACCACCTCTCAGAGCATGAGAACTCACACTACCAGAAACCCTAAGACAGGCCAGACCATAGGATTAGAGTCACGGCTCTTTTTACTTTGTGGCCATAACAAAATTACAGTCCTGTAATTATCCTCGCAAGCAAGCTGTGAAAGAATAACTCAAAAACTACACACATTGTAAACTGAAGCAAAGTGACACGGCTCTCCTCAACCATTGAAGGATGAATTCACGAAGCAGACAAGAAGCAAGGGAGCTAAAGGAGGACTGAACTACATAACAAGGACACAAAGTTCACATGGCGGCTGAGACCCAGTTGCAGAGCGGCCCGGAGGCCCAAAAACAACGAAGGAAAATGACCAAGTCTAGGGTTCGTAAGCCCTTATATTTTCTCAACACTTGGCCCAGGAAGAACCACATGTTCACTTAAATATTTCAACCATGCAGTGGGTAATTCATATAGTCCCTGCATGCAATCAATTTCCAATTATCCAAATGCATGTTCAGCACAAACGTATAGTATGGTAATCATTTACAAAGGTTCCACAAGTCAACCAATGGTTGCATGTTATAATCAAATTATTCATAACCAATAAACCCTCAAATCTTTTAAAATTCTATGTTAGTCGACGCATAGTTGGGTTGGGGTGATTTGGAAACCTTGTATTTACATAACCTTTTACATGATAGAATCGAAGGAGTGGTCTATCACCACACCCTTAACCCTTTGCATGTTACCTTTTAAACCTTTTATTCATGCCAAGACCATTTATGTTATTACATACTCAAAGTAGGTTATGTTTTACTTGCCCAATTAATTAGGTTTGGAACATAATTGGTGAACTTGTAAATATATAGATATTCATATCAAGTTTACTATTGATCATGAAATCGATGCAATGTAATATCATAATCAATACTTTTGCCCAAGCATATTTATGCATAAAAAGATCTAGTTCTTCACTAATGGATAAACCATTTGGTAACATCATAAATAGTGTAGTTACAACCGTCGATAAGCCTTGAGCTATCGAAGCTAGGTTAATAAAGAAAATCTTATGATACTTAGGAGATGCAAAGAAAAGGTTAATCTCCTCTCCTAGACAAACTAGATAATAAAGTTTTATTAACAACTTTGCATAGCTAATCACGTTGTCACCAACATTTTTGTTGTGTCTTGAAAATGTTTAAGAACATAGTTTTAATTGGAATCATGAACTTTATAAACCTTAGCTATTTATAATCCAGAGCTACTGATAAGCTTAAATGCTTCATAAACAACATGATTTGTGTAGGTATCGTTGAATATCAGTGGGTGGCAAATACTTGGATGATAGCTATGAATCCTGTACATAGTTCAGACCAACAAAGTTCAATATCTTTTGTCTATTTACTAACCTTAGCAAGTACTTAAGCTACTTCGTGTTTTAATTAGAAATCCAGTCTTTTAGAACTGTCTAAGCACTTGCATGAGATATTAAAGCAATCTATCTTGAAGAATGGACATAAGTTAAAATTTGTGGTCAAAGGCATGAACCAAGAGAAGTACTATAAAATAAATTAAGAAAACTAGAGCGGAATTAACCCCATTAAACTCTATGATTTTAAGACTTTGTATGGTACTGTAATGTTTAGAACCTTATGGACAGAAATCTGCTTAATAGAATATGAATAACCAGTAATCGATTATACCAATTTTATTAAGTCAATAATGTATTTTACAGTTAGAGAAAACATTACAGCATTATAGGTTATACACTCTAGGTGGATTTAACTTACGACAAAGATTACCAGCTGTGAACCAGAGAAATAATAACTGTCGCTAATTACATTCAAGACAGAAACTCTGCTTTACATGTATCATTGGCAATTTAGATAGAAGAAACAAACTACTTGTTTTACCTCATAGAAGCAATGGAATTTGTAACAGCTTATTTACCGAGCTATTTATTTTGCAAATAAAAGTATATCTAAATGCTTCATGAAAATTGATAGGCGTTACTCGATCATTCTTACCTGTAAATCTGTGAGAACAACTAAACTTTCTGCGTTAGCTCAAAAGCTAAGTAAGCCCCAGAATCCAAGACAGTTCCACCTACTTGTCGCAAATTAAAACTCATCAGCAAACTGAAAGAGAAAGTATTATACAAGTTAAATCTAACCTTGTATTAAAAAGTAGATTGCTAAGTACTTAATTCAGATTATGTATTAACAAATCTGTTAACCCAATAATTTATAGTTAACGGTTAGCTGTTAGCAAACTGCATGCTCAATATTTTATGTATTTTCAAAATTTTAAATTTTTCAGAAAATTTGGGGTTTTGACATGTGGTATCAGAGCACAAGGTTCAAACACTAGGCCTTGATGCAGCCCAAATAGCTTTCGTAAAATAGTAAACTAAATTATTATGCTAACGTATTTCTTTTTTTAAATGTTATTCAACAAAGAATTGTCTTTTTCTGAATTTTAATAGGCATGTATGGAAAGGCTGGAAGAGTATGCATAGGAGGAGTCTCCAGCTACTGAAATAGGGAATTTACCAAGAGATCCTATACCAGAGGATTTAACTACCAATTCCTCAACATTGTTACAAACTATAAAAGACTTAAAAACTAAAATGGAGTCTGTAAAGCAAGAAAATGAAAGGATTCTGAGGGCCCAAGAAGAGTTGAATCAAATCCTAATTGAAAAGTTTCAAACTGAGGGTAGGGGTAGAAGATCAGAATCAGAAGATGCCAGTCATCAATGAAAATCTAAAAAGATGAAGCATACAAAAACTGAAAGTATTTCGTCATCTGAAGTGTTTGGTGAACAACAAAATTACCATACTACTAGTGACAGTAGTGATGATAATCGGTATGCTAAGAAGAGGAAATACAAACCTTATGAGGAAATTTTTGGGGAATTCAAAAAGTTAAAACCACCAAATTTTAATGGAGAGACTGAGAAGGGGGAGGAAGCTGAATCCTGGTTATCTGGGATGAAGAATTACTTCCAAATATATAATTATTCTAACCAGTTAAAGGCTAGGATGGCTATATATAATCTCTCAGAAAAGACTGACATTTGGTGGTAGGACTTGAATAGAGTTAAGGGTATAAAAGAGAAAGAAGTTAACTGGAGTACCTTTAAGAGGTATTTCAAAAATAAATTCATGTCTAAGCAGTATTATGAGGAGAGAGCCAAGGAGTTTTATGAACTGAAGTTAGGTTCAATGACAATGAAGGATTTGAACAACAAGTTCTTAAGTCTACTTAGGTATGTACCATATCTTGTAGATGAGAAACCAAAGGTACAGCGATTCCTTAGCTGTCTACCTTATCATATTAAAGATCGAATTGAATATGATAACCCAAAGACCTTGGAGGAAGCTATGAGAAAGGATAACTTTTGTTTTGAGCAAAATCGGAAGAAAGAAAGCTTGGCCAACTGGAAGGCTAAGAAAAATAATAATCAGTTTGAATCTAAGAAGAAGGATTTTGTGCCTAACAGAAATTTTAAGAACAATAAGGCCAAAAACTTTTCTAATAACAAGAATTTCCAAGGAAATAGGAACAGTACATCCAACCATCAAAATAATTCTAAAGGTAAGGAAACTGCAAATAATCATGGAAACTTTACCAAGAATTTTAAGTGTAAAGAGCCTGTCAAGTGCTAGGAATGTAATGGCCCACACTATGCTTCAGTCTGTCCAAACCGGAAGAAGACTGTTAGCAACATTCATACTATACAGGAGCAGATGACTGTTGGAGAATTAGCAAGGAGCATGCCTAGAATCAACGCAGCCTTGGAGAACCGACAAGCTGAATATCAGACTTCCATGGTGGAAGTAGAAGGTATGATAAATCAGACCCCTGTAACTATTTTGATTGATCCAGGAGCTAGTCTTAGCTATATTTCACCTCAGATAGTAGAAAAATGTAAGTTATCTGTTGATAAGTTTGAGAATTCATGGTTAGTTTAGTTAGCCACTAGTGCTAAAAGAAAAGTAACTTGTTTTGTGAAAGAATGTACATTAGTTATGGATAAATTTGAAACTGTTGTTAAACTTAATGTTTTGCCACTTGGCTCTTATGATTTGTTGATTGGTATGGACTGGTTAGAATAACATAGAATAATTTTAAATTGTTATGATAAAACTTTCACATGTTTAAACAGTGATGAAAAACCAGTAAGTGTTAAAGGAATTCCTAGAAAAACTACTGTAAGGCATATTTCTGATTTACAACTTCAATGAGCTGTTAGGAAGGGATGTAAAGCTTACAAAGTAACAATTACTGATGAGGAAAGTAAAATTAAAACAGATAAGTTAAAATTGGAAGACATCCCAGTCTTAAATGAATATGTTGATGTATTCCCAGAAGAAATTCTGGGATTACCTCCGAAAAGGGAATTTGATTTCACCATTGAGCTGGTATTGGGTGCAGTGCCTAGCTCAAAGGCCCCTTATCGAATGAACATATTGGAACTCAATGAATTAAAATTGCAATTAAAAGATTTAATTGATAAAAAGTATATTCGACCAAGTGTGTCTCCCTAGGGGGCACCTGTCATCTTTGTCAAGAAGAAGGACAGAACTATGCGACTTTGCATAGATTACCGTCAGTTAAACAATATGACCATCAAAAATCGATATCCGTTGCCCTGCATAGATGATCTGTTTGATCAGTTACGTGGAGTCGTGGTGTTTTTGAAAATAGATTTAAGGTCAGGATATCATCAAGTGAGGATTAAATATGAAGAAATCTTCAAGACAGCCTTTAGAACAAGATATGGTCATTACGAATTTGTCGTAATGCCATTCAGGCTTACTAATGCCCCAGCTATCTTATGTGTTTAATGAACAACATAATGCATAAGTATTTAGATAAGTTTGTGGTCGTGTTTATCGACAACATTCTAATCTATTCAAAAACTGAAGAATAACATAAAGAACATCTAAAAATTGTTTTGCAAGAGTTGCGAGAACATCAACTCTTCACAAAGTTTAGCAAGTGTGATTTCTTTAAGGATAAGATTCAGTATTTAGGTCACGTAGTGACCAAGGAAGGAATTTCCGTAGATCCTGAAAAGATACGGGCAATCGAAGATTGGTTGGTTCCTAAGGATGTGATGGATGTTAGATCTTTCATGCACATTACCAGTTACTACTGAAGGTTCATTGAAGGATTTTCAAGGATGGAAAATCCGATAACTTCCTTGCAAAAGAAAGGAAAGAAGTTTGACTGGAATTAGAAATGTGAAGAAAGCTTTAAGAAGTTAAAAACTTTATTAACCGGCGCACCTAGTTTAAGAATAGCAGATCCTAATAAATAATTTGTAGTGTGCACTGATGCCTGTAATGTGGCTTAGGCGGTGTTCTGACTCAAGAAGGGAATGTTATTGCCTATGAGTCTAGAAAGTTAAAAGTTCACGAAAAGAATTATGCAACATATGATCTGGAATTAGCAGCTGTAATACACACCTTAAAGATGTGGTGACATCACCTAATTGGCAGAAAATTTGTTTTGATGACTGATAATAAAGGATTGAAATATATTTTAGATCAGCCTAATTTAAATGCCAGACAAGCTAGGTGGTTAGATTTTTTAAGCGATTATGATTTTGAAATCCAACATATAAAAGGTAAAGAAAATAAAGTTGTTGATGCATTAAGTAGGAATGCAAGGCTGAATTTTGCAACAGCAATCAGCACTTATGTTTCAGACTTAGATGAACAACTTAAAGAAGGAATAAAACAAGATGAAATTTACCAGAATTTGCAAGCTAAAGCTAAAGAAAATCCAACAAAAAATTTAATAAAAGGTTACAGTTTAAATGAAAAAGAATTTTTACTGTATAAAGATAAATTGTATGTACCTAACGTGCCTAAAGTCAAGCTGTTGATTTTGGATGAAATTCATAAAACACCATATTCAAGTCATCCAGGTTACCAAAAGACTATAACCATGTTAAGAAAAGAGTATTTCTGGCCAAATATGAAAACTGAAGTAGCTGAATATATTGCAAGGTGTTTAGAATGTCAACAGGTAAAAACTAAACACCAACATCCAGTTGGTTTGCTACAGCCTTTACCCATCCCTAGTTGGAAATGGGAGGTGATTAGTCTAGATTTTATTACTGGACTACCTAGAAATCAAAATCAAAATGATTCTATTATGGTAGTAGTTGATAAGTTAAGCAAAGCAGCTCATTTTATACCTGTTAAAACTACTTACAAAGCTGTCAACATAGCTGATATTTTTCTAAAATAGATTTTTCGATTACATGGAGTACCAAAAGTTATAGTCTCAGATAGAGATCCTAAGTTTACAGGAAAATTTTGGAAGTCCTTGTTTAAAGGGTTAAACACTACATTAAATTTCAGTACTTCTTTCCATTCTCAAACAGATGGACAAACTGAAAGGGTAAACCAGGTACTGGAAGATTTATTGAGAATGTATGTGAAAGACCAGCTTGGTAAATGGGAGGACTATTTACATCTGGTAGAATTTACTTATAACAATAATTATCAGACATCAACTAGATTTAGTCCGTTTGAAATTTTATATGAATGGAAATGTAATACTCCTATCTCTTGGAGTAATCCAATAGATAGATTGGTATTAGGTCCAGAACTGTTGAAAGAAATGGAAGAAATTGTGAAACAAGTGTAGGGAAATCTGAAAGTGGCACAGGATCGGCAGAAGAGTCAAGCAGACTTAAAAAGAACTCCAAAGGAGTTTCAGGTAGGTTAACATGTGTTCATCAAGATAAGGCCCAAAAAGAGCTCTCTAAGATTAGGGAGTTGTGCAAAACTGGCACCTCGTTACTGTGGCCCATTTGAAATTTTGTCTAGAATTGGACAAGTAGCTTATCAATTAGCATTACCGCCTAACTTAAGAGTACATAACTTTTTTCACATTTCCATTTTAAAGAAATATGTTCATGATGCTACTCATATTGTTAACTGGAATGTTGTACAGGTGGAACCAGAAGGAGAATTTCTGGTGGAACCGGACTGTATCCTCGGGAGGAGGGAAATTACACTTCGGAACCGCACCATTGGACAAGTGAAGGTGCAATGGAAGCACCTTAGTCCTAAAGAAGCCACCTGGGAATTGGAAATTAAAATGCAAGATGCATATCTAATTCTGTTCCAGGGGACTTCAGAGGATGAAGAATAAATAACATCGAGGACGATGTTATATTCTAAGGGGGTGTGTATGTCACATGCCCCAATTTTGTAAAATAATGTTATCTTATTTTGATTTTATTCTAAGACATTATGTTAAACTTAATGTTAAGTTGAAACTGATGACTCAGCAGAGTCAAGCGTGTGGAATGTAATTCTAAATATTTTAATTTTAAATAAATAAAAGTAGAGACAATAGCTTGGGAGAGCTGTTAAAATGATTATTACTGGTCAAGTTGGTGGAGGAGACTAGGTGGAGAGAAAAAAGACAAGTGGTAGCATCCTCAAACACTTCCTATGTTGCAGGTGGCAACCTTCCTACATTTGGGTCCATGATCCCCCAAGAAAGTGGGATCAGAGTAGGTGGCTCAGTTAATGACAACTAACCCAAAAATACCTAGGCAATCTTAATAAAAGTACCCATTGAAGAGAGCTGAGGCTGCTCATTCCAGGAGAAGAATCATTCAGGTGAATGCACTTCAAGGAATTCATTGGGAAGGGAAATTTTGAGGAAGGTGTTTGAGGGGTAAACTGTAGGAAAGTGATCTAGTACAGCTTTGCAGCTCAAAGATCTTACTGCAGTGTGCAGAGTTGGTATTGAGTCTTTTGACTAGTACTTTGTTGTTTGCTCCACCTAGTTCCAGCCAAGGAAACCAAAACAGGCTCAGGGGTCCTGAGAAGTCACTGTTTGAGTGCTCTCTAGGAGTTGGTAGGGAGGAACGGCCTCCCATTGTTGTTGCCATTCAACTTTAAGAATAGGTTCTACTATATTTTAATTTCTATGTTAAAGTTTATATCTGTGTATGAACAAATAATGAATTATTATAGGTTATGATGTAAACTGTTAAGTGTGAAATCTCTTAGTTGGTTAATGATGAATCTATCCTTTGATGAAAAATAAATCCTATCTGTGTTTTTCCCCATCTGGAGTAATCCAGATCGTACTCTAGCACAGGTAGTGTATTTAAATGAATGAAGTATGATAGAAATATGAAATGAAATGTTTTCTTTCAATAGATAGTTGTTTTTCCAGAAGGAATATTAATTTGTTTCATAGAGTAGTTGTCAGATCCAGACTGTGTATTTTAGAATATAAGAAAAGAAAAAGAATCATATTATTTACTAACAATAGTATGTTCAAGTATGTAATTCATTCTTCTACACAGTACCTACTTCTGTAAACTTTATATCTATACTGAAACAGAAGGAAAAGAAATATCAGTTGAATGCTTAATATTTAGGTTAAGTAAAGATGCAAATACAATTCTGTTAGTTTATTTCTTTTCCTACTAATGATAGCTATTTTACCTGCAACTATCTAAACTGTAAGTAAGGATAGGTAACCTGATTAAATTCTAATGATAAACTAATGGAATTAAGAATGCTAGCTAAGAAGAATACATAATACTTTTCAAAAACTGTAAGTTTATTTCTTTTATGTTGATTATTGTAAGTAAGTTATTTATCTTATTCAAAACTGTACTTCTGCAAACTGGAACTACTAACCTGTCACCTAGGAAAAGATTCAACTTAGATAAATACTCATTTTTGTGAAAGAAGGATTAAGTTAATTTTTATAGAGTTATTTCATTGTACTTATTGCTTAACTATTTCTACCAATGTTTACATTTTAAGTAGGACAAATTTGGTATAGTATTTTTATAAATAAATTACCTATAGCAAATATAATAGTATACAATGAGTTAATAACAAAATTCTATCTATACACTTATAAACAGACTAAGTGCTAGGTTTAATAGTATTTAATAAATATTATTTATTTATGAACAAATTTAATTCAAGAGAACTAAATAAAAGCTAATTATAAAAGAATGCACAGGGTCGAAACCCTTATATTATAAACAGAATAAATTATAGTATTAACATTTTAATATTATAATTTATAGCATGAATATTGTAAATTAAAACTAATAACAATATAATTTACTAAGCTTTAATCCAAAGAATTGGATTATACAGTATTCTAAAAACATCAAAATATTATTATAGTCCTATAAGGACAGAGAAGATAATAATAAAAGTACAACCACTCATACCTGTAACCAACAAACATTTAACAAGTATTATTAAATTAACTTACATGATAATTTAAGCAAGTATTTACATACAGGATTACTGACAGAACTTAAACTTGCTCGAATAACCGAGCTTATTAACAATTATTGCGATAAAAAGAAATAGCAGAACAGACAATAGTAAAATATTTTTAATGGAAGATATTTTAAAAACCATAAAAATATCTTTACACAGTCGAGTTAGGGTGAAACCCTAATGTACCAAAATTACTTTCAGAGCTTAAAAATAACCAAGTCTAAGCTCAAAAGGGTATAATCCTTCACCTAAAGATAAGCAGAGGATGGCTTGACAGGCCGAATACTATTATTTACATAACTATACATATAACTAGTAAAACAAAATTTTACAAGTCACGGCATAAGCCGAAAACCCTGCTAGAGGCAAGGGTTTGATAGACAAACTAAACAGACTGAACAAGTTAACCAAGAAAACATTAACCATGAGGGTCATTTGCAGGCCACGGCGACCAACCGAAACTGTTCCATAAGGAATTGTACAAGGATGAACTGCCATTGGTTGACCAAGGCTTACCCGTAAGAAGGAAGCCGACCCCATGCATTTGCACCAGCTGCAAAGAAAGTTATAACTGACACCTGCAAGAATAATTCACAAACGTTAATATTATTGCTTATATTATCATGGATCTAAAATCAAGTTTTAAAACTGTTAAATGAAAATTTTGGTTTACCTGGAAGTAAAACTAATGTAGCCACCCACGAACAGGAGTGTCTCCACCAGCAAAACGAACAACAAACCCTTCATCTCTATTGTGACAGAGACGGGTTTAATATTTGCAACCACTGTTAGTAGCAGCCAAAAGAAGGGAGCGATGGCTAAGCGGAACGTGGATAGGGAAGCACGCATTGTCACCACCTCTCAGAGCATGAGAACTAACACTACCAAAAACCCTATGACAGGCCAGACCGCAGGATTAGAGTCACGGCTCTTTTTACTTTGTGGCCACAACAAAATTACAGTCCTATAATTATCCTCGCAAGCAAGCCATGAAAGAATAACTCAAAAACTACACACAGTGTAAACTGAAGCAAAGTGACACGGCTCTCCTCAACCATTGAAGGATGAATTCACGGTGCAGACAAGAAGCAAGGGTGCTAAAGGAGGATTGAACTACATAACAAGGACACAAATTTCACATGGCATCCAAGACCCAGTTGCAGAGCGGCCCGGAGGCCCGAAAATGATGGAGGAAAATGACCAAGTCTAGGGTTCGTAAGCCCTTATATTTTCTCAACACTTGGCCCAGGAAGAACCATGTGTTCACGTAAATATTTCAACCATGCAGTGGGTAATTCATATAGTCCCTGCATGCAATCAATTTCCAATTATCCAAACGCATGTTTAGCACAAACATATAGTATGGTAATCATTTACAAAGGTTTCACAAGTCAACCAATAGTTGCATGTTATAATCAAATTATGCATAACCAATAAACCCTCAAATCTTTGCCAATTCTATGTTAGTCGACGCATAGTTGGGTTGGGGTGATTTCGAAACCTTGTATTTACATAACCTTTTACATGATAGAATCGAAGGAGTGGTCTATCACCACACCCTTAACCCTTTGCATGTTACCTTTTAAACCTTTTATTCATGCCAAGATCATTTATGTTATTACATACTCAAAGTAGGTTATGTTTTACTTGCCCAATTAATTAGGTTTGGAACATAATTGGTGAACTTGTAAATATATAGATATTCATATCAAGTTTACTATTGATCATGAAATCAATGCAATGTAATATCATAATCAATACTTTTTCCCAAGCATATTTATGCAAAAAAAGATTTAGTTCTTCACTAATGGATAAACCATTTGGTAACATCATAAATAGTATAGTTACAACCATCGATAAGCCTTGAGCTATTGAAGCTAGGTTAATAAAGAGAATCTTGTGATACTTAGGAGATGCAAAGAAAAGGTTAATCTCCTCTCCTAGCCAAACTATGATAATAAAGTTTTATTAACAACTTAGCATAGCTAATCACGTTGTCACCAACATTTTTGTTTTGTCTTGAAAATGTTTAAGAACATAGTTTTAATTGGAATCATGAACTTTATAAACCTTAGCTGTTTATAATCCAGAGCTACTGATAAGCTTAAATGCTTTATAAACAAGATGATTTTTGTAGGTATCGTTGAATATCAGTGGGTGAAAAATACTTGGATGATAGCTATGAATCCTGTACATAGTTCAGACCAACAAAGTTCAATATCTTTTGTCTATTTACTAACCTTAGCAAGTACTTAAGCTACTTCGTGTTTTAATTAGAAATCCAGTCTTTTAGAACTGTCTAAGCACTTACATGAGATATTAAAGGAATCTATCTTGAAGAATGGACATAAGTTAAAAGTTGTGGTCAAAGGCGTGAACCAAGAGAAGTATTATAAAATAAAGTAAGAAAACTGGAGCGGAGTTAACCCCATTAAACTCTATGATTTTAAGACTTGGTATGGTACTATAATGTTTAGAACCTTATGGACAGAAATCTGCTTAATAGAAGATGAATAACCAGTAATCGATTATACCAATTTTATTAAGTCAATAATGTATTTTACAATTAGAGCAAACATTACAGCATTATAGGTTATACACTCTAGGTGGATTTCACTTACGACAAAGATTACCGGTTGTGAACCAGAGAAATAATAACTGTCACTAATTACATTCAAGACAGAAACTCTTCTTTACATGTATCATTGGAAATTTAGATAGAAGAAACAAACTACTTGTTTTACCTCATAGAAGCAATTGAATTTGTAACAGCTTATTTACCGAGCTATTTATTTTCCAAATAAAAGTATATCTGAATGCTTTATGAAAATTGATAGGCGTTACTCGATCATTATTACCTGTAAACCTGTGAGAACAAGTAAACTTTCTGCGTTATCTCAAAAGCTAAGTAAGCCCCAGAATCCAAGATAGTTCCACCTACTTGTCGCAAATTAAAACTCATTAGCAAACTAAAAGAGAAAGTATTATACAAGTTAAATCTAACCTTGTATTAAAAATTAGATTGCTAAGTACTTAATTCAGATTATGTATTAACAAATCTATTAACCCAATAATTTATAGTTAACTGTTAGTTGTTAACAAACTGCATGCTCAATATTTTATGTATTTTCAAAATTTTAAATTTTTCGAAAAATTTGGGGTTTTGACAATTCTAGACTCCATACAAATGCAACATCTTTCTTCAATAGTTTCTCCATAGGGGTAGTAATCACAGCATATCCTCTGATGAATTTGTGATAATACCCAGTGTGTGCCATTGTTGCCCTAAGCATATTCACATTTGTCAATGGTGGCAAGCTCAAAATGTGTGCTATCTTCGCAGGGTCAACTAATAAGCCTTGCTTGCAGACAATGTGACCCAACAACATTCCAAATGGTGCGCAAGAAATACAATTTTGGAGTTCAGCATGATCTGATGTTGTTGAGATATTTCTAGCATCAGTCGTAGGTTTTCTAGATGATCCTTAATTAGACCATACACTGTCCAGTCATCCATATAAACTTGTAATAACTTCTGAATGAAATATTTGAATGCACCGAAAATAACCCGAGAGAATATCGCATGTGCATTCTTCAAACCAAAGGGTGTCACTATGTATTGGAAGCAGCCCCATTCAGTGACAAATGTTGTTTTATGTCTATCTTCCTTTGTGATTATTATCTGGTGATAACCACAAAATACATCTGTAAAAGAGTACATATCCTGACCGCCTACTCCTTCAAGTACTTCATTTGTGAATGGTGTCGAAAACGGGTCATGCATACAGGCATCGTTCAGTTTTCTTAGGTCAACACAGATTCAAAATTCACCAGTTCTCATGTATTGGACCACCATAGGACCGATCCATTCCAATTCTTCCACTACCTCAATTATTCCAGTGTCCAACATCCAGTCGAGCTCAACGTTTACTCTCTCTTTGTATCGTGGATTCAGGCGATACGGTCTTTGTCTTACTGGTTTCGCATCGGGATTTAATGGAATCTTCATTTCTCCCAAATCACCCAGTATTCCTTTCATTTCAGAGAACTTGGTTGGAAACAGATCTTGGAATTCATGTAGCATATCCGTGATCTTTGCCATATTCTTTTCATCCTAGTGGTCCCCAACACTAACAAATTTTTGGTTCTCCTCCATCCCAATGTTAACTTTTCTAATATTCAGTGGTTGATTCATGGAATCACTCACTATATCTAGTGCTGCAACATCCCTACTTCCTTTTGTTTCTGAAATATTGATATTTTGTAGCTCATCATTATCTTCAGGTTCGCCAGACACGTTGTAACATTCCATCATTGACTGCATGTGGATCTACTAGATATGCAACCGACACTACTTTAAATACCACATCCCAAATGATCTGAATTGCATTGTGGACATCAAGAATGGCATCCACGAAACTAAAGGTATGAGAAAAGCAAACTGTCAGTTCCTCCCAAGTGGTTATTTCTTTGCGCAACTCCGCCTATATATAACACGATATTGGCATTTCATCCAATATGTGGACAAATGTGTGGACCCATTCATCCTTTGATCACAATGCCCATAATGTTTTTCATTCCATCAAATGGCCTCTAGTTTCATTCCACCCATCGTACCTCCCACTATGATATATTTATGTATCACCGAAGTGCACTGTCATCAACCGTCAACACTGCGCCCTTCCAGTAATTTTTTTTTTATGAATCACCCACCAACATGCTGGGGTAGCCTTCAGTGCCTTCTCCAGCGCCAACAATCATTACAGTTCTGATACCTCCTCTTAGAACTCCATTAAGAACGTGGACTGTTTAGGTATCCCTTCATCAATTGGTAATTCAACAATCTCCCTCGCTACATGGCATAGTGACTCCGTGGTTAGACCACACTTCCTGAAGGACACCTCATGCATGTGGTTTTTCTAGTTTTCTAATGCATCGTCAGAATCAGAAGACATAGATCTAGCGTTGCACCAACTGAGCTCTCCATTAGCAGTTGGGTGGATGTAATCTTCATAAATATTGTAAGCATGATCCCATCCCCTGAAAAATTCATATTTTACTGATTCAATATATCAATTTCCTTCGTTTGGATCCATAGGAGCGATGACTCTGATGTCTTGATTCTCAAATTTCATCATCCACTTCTTGAAGTTAATCACTGCCATACTATCGTTGGCCCATCCAATCCCCAGCAATGCGGGATATGAGCCTCTACCATCAACAACTTCAATCACATCGAAATCAGCATAGATATTCATACCTTCAATATCGACAACTAGGTTCGACACACGTACGATCAGTTGTACTTTGGCCTGATTAGCCAAGCGTAACTGCATAGGGGACCAACCTAACATCAGCCTCCCCATTTTATTCCAGGTTTTATTTTTCAGAATATTCACCTCTGAGCCCATATTCAGAATGATCAAATCTACTTCATAGTCCCCAATCTGAATGTTCATATGCATCTCCTTGCCCGTCTTTTTCTTATGTAAAGAGTTCACTGCACAGTCCTTCCACTCCTTACCCAGGAAGTGCAACAAATTCTCAGTCTTGGCCAGAGCATCAGGATCTCTTTCTAGCGACAAGAAACTCTCAAAGAAGTTCTGCAAGGTACCATGTTGCCATGATAGTCCTTCCTCTAATGAAGAATCAAAAGCAGAGGGCATTTCATAAACAGGTGACTTGCCAAGATTTCTTTTGATCGCATCTCGAGCTCCAAAAAATGTCTCTTTTTTAGTTGCGATATCAATCGGTGCCTTCTTTTTCCCAACCAATTGAATCTATGGGTGAGGCCCATATTCTCCAGTCATTGCACCTCCACTGGTGACTATGGCAATGTCAACATCCTCTATTTTGGGCTCTGTTGAGATCGTCGCAACTATCGATCCTTGATTTTGGTTCATCAATGGATTCTAGTCCATTGGTGGATTCTGATTTATTGGTGAGTTCATTGGTTGATTTACAGTATGATTCTGAAGTGGAACTTGATTATGAGCCTATTTCTACAACTAATTATGGTTTTGTAGCTGGTTATGGCTCTGCAACTAAGGAATGTTCCTGGCCTGCCATATTGTGATTAGCTATGGGAAGTTCTCAACAGTATGTTCAATTTTCATGTAGTATGTACATGAACACTGCAATTGTGGGTAATCTCTTTGGTAATGTCTGAACACCCCACAATTGTAACATTGGACAGGTTTGCAACCTCATCCTCCTCCTCTTGTAAAGCCTCCACCTCTTCCTCGAAATCCTCCTTGCTGCTAGTACTGCAACTGAGCCAATTGTTGTGGCAGGGGATTTGATTGTTGTTGAACATAGTGTGCTGCTTGAACATACTATGGTTGTGGCTGAGCCATCACCATCTGACTATACTGTAGTTGAGGTGTGAACTGTGGTTGCAGCACAAACTACAGTTGTGACTGCGATGGTATAAATTGCATCTGTGACGGTGGTGTATACTGTGGTTGAGGTCAAGAGTTTACCACCTGAGGTTGTAGATGTGGTTGATGTACTACATGATGATCTTCACCCTTCACAAAGTATGAGTCGTATGTCCTTTCCTGAAGCGGGTCATATGCATGACAGTCTTTATCTTCATGCCCCACAGATTGAAAAAATGAACAATATAGGTTTACTGGCTTCAACAACATCTTATTCATGTAGCTACATTCTTCGTGACGGTTCCCATATACTTGACATATGCGACACCATGGTATGTTGCCGCAAATCAGTGGGTTCAATGCCCCAGATAATAGATAATTTCAAAATTTAGGGAAGGTATCTTTAGTGTGTCCATCTGTACGACAACAAGTGCACCAAAGGTCTTCACGATTCTCTTTCCCTTTCTTAATGTCTTGCAAATGAAGCGTTAAGTTCGCTAGTTGCTCCTGAATTTGGTTCATATCAGTTGCATTCTCCCCAACAGGTGAAGCTTCTAACTTCATTGCGATCTCCAAATCCTCGCTCTGTGTCGCGATCTTATGTTGCATCAGTGGTTGTCAGATATAAGGTACCAATGCTGTGATAAACCATTCTTTATGTTGAATGTCACTCATATCGAAACTGACTCTTTCCATCAGTGTCTTGAATCTTTGATCGAAGTCCCAAATGGTCTCATTAGGAAATTTCTTAATCTCTTTTAACTCAATAATATACTATGCTTCAGATTTTGGTTTTTGGAATTCTTCAATCAATACTCTCCTGAATTCATCCAATTTTTTTACAGGGGTCCCCGTAGGAACTTGTATAAATTTAATGTACCAATCCAGTGCACGATGCTGATGAGTAGTCACCAATTGGCCTTTCTTAAAGTCGTCATCCATGGCCTATCTGGAAGTCCACACTGCCTCACATAGAAACCAATACTGCTCAGGATCATCAGTCTCATTTCCATGGAACAAAGGTAACTTTGTACCGTTGCATGCCATCTTGGGCCTTCATCCTATAGATGTTGATCTACTACTAGAATTTTGTTGGCACGTCGAGAAATTCAACGTAGAACTTTTGTTTCTTCCTAAATATGGAGTAGTGTGTGGATGTGTGGGTACGGTGATGTTGGGATTTTATCTTACTGTTGTTTTGGGCATAGTCTGGGTCTGGTTGTCTTCTTCATCACTGAAGGGTCACTTCATCCCATGTTGTCTTCCTTTGCGGTCTTTCGTTTCGATCCTAGCAAGACCTTCCCCTGTCCTCTACCTCTTCCCATGTCGAAATCTTGCTCCTCCCCTCGTAAAACCAATTTCGTCCTCAGTTTCCCTCATAGTATCATCGAAACTTACACCCATCTACCCCTTATATTCCCATTTGTCTCCCCCCTTTTGTCGCGGTATCCACCGCCTCCACACACCGGAGTTCTACTACTCAAGGTGCATCTTCAGTATACTATTTTCATAGAAAATCATCTTAATTGATCATTGTAGAGACAAGAAGAACCTACCTCCAGGTCTGTTGAAAAATTACCTTTCTTCTTTGTTGTAGGAATCGGTGGTGTCAACTGTGAATTCAGTGATATATCCCTCTCGGATACTATCCAGCTAGACCTCAATGGCTTGCGATGCTTTGTTGTCAGTTTCCTACAGCTCCTGGATCAACTCAAGGGTCCAGGATGTTGGCTCTCCTCCTTAGAAGTTTTTCTTCTTGTAAGTGAACCATGCCAACCACTCGTACAATATGATGGGAAACTCATTGAAAAAGTACTCGTGAGGACCATGTTATCAGGAATATTGCACCTTCAGCAGACAGAAGTTGTTCTTTTGGTTTGAATGGTTCATATCCAAAACAAATGAGTGAACGAAAAAGGATGAAGACCTTCCCTGAATACTGTAGACTCCTGGAATACTGCTTCGATTGTGAACCTGTGTACCTGTAAACATATCAAACATATAAGCACATCAAAGATACCAGAAAATCATCTACTTATCCATGCTAGTGACTAAGGAATCTAGCAACATGTACATGTGAAATCAAAACAACAGTAATGTGGGACAGAAATTATCTTTGCATTAAGAATGTATGGAGAAGCTTACAACTGTTGCCTTAGTGTCAATAAGACCCTCCATGAGACAAACACTTCATCCCCATAAGCTCCAACTTTGCTCTCTATGCTCTCCAATGGTTTGGACTAGGTAGTCAATCCAACATCATAACAATACCTGTATAGTTCTCCCCCTCAACTATGGATATGAGCTTGTATTTGTAAGGCTCAATGGATAGGGATAGTTGAGAGAATGGTGGGTGAGGTGTCTCAAAGATCCTACCATGGGGGATCTCGAGCTCAAACTAACCCATAATGATAGGGATAAGGGAGGACACGAGGCTCAATTTCTAGAAGCCTCGAGAAACTTCTCTTTTTCCCATTTTACCTAGGGTACTGCTTTTGTTCCCTTATTATGATAGAGTGGTTTATATGAGAACCGCTTCAAGACCAAAGACCATAGGCGGTGGCACCGCTTCCCTATAATAGGATACAAGCGATGCTGAACAAGGTACTGCTCATCAGCCACAGGGTAAGTGCGGTGCTAGGTTTTTTCAAGTAGAATTGACAAATAGAGCAAGTTTCCACTCCAAGTGTTGGGATTAAGGGAAAACATGGGAGTTAAGGGTCTCATCACATGATGGTGATAGCATTTAGGTATAATAGAATGCCCCCCAAAGCATGAGAATTAGAGGGATACGATAAGCAAGAGCTTTGAGAGAAAAAGTTGTCACTTCGAGGTGAAAATTTCAGCTCGGCCGGAGAATGTTGTCTAGTAGGCATCCGTAGTACATCAATACTTTTGACTCGTAGACAAATGTAACCAACTCATGGCTGCAGACCAATACAAGCCAGATCCATGAGAGGAATAAACAAGCATGGCTACTAGAATACAGTGTAGATCCATGTGATAGAGGACTCAAACTTGGACATAGCTATTGGTCATACAACGTAGATCTATGTCATACAGATGCAAATTTGAGCATAGCCACGACCATAAAAATGTGGATCCAAGCTAGATATACAAAACTCCATCGCAACCTGGGGAAAGCAATTAGCGCTAAACAAATACCCAGGGTCTTCGTCTCATCTTCCACAAAGTACGATTCTATCCATGTGATTACAATGATCTGAAGTTGAACATGGTAGAAACCACTTGATTACTGGCCAATGATGTGAATTGTTAACAAGTGCGAGGGAGATCACCATTGATGTCAATGATTCCCAAGGTACCCTATTACAATTTACTGAGTGTGAATATATGTCTTGATGTCAAACACCCAATCTATTCCATCGATCAAAGGCCAATGATGTGAAACTATGTCGAGAGCGAGAGAATCCGTCATTAAGGCATATAGATCTCAAGGTACTAAGTTTTGTTTCTAAGACTATTTCCCAAATGATGAGCTGATGTCGACAAGAATAGTCTCGTCGAAGGAGGGTCATGATGAGCCCCACATCGATGACACAAAACTTGGAACATAGTTCTGGAATTATGTGAATGTGCTAACCATAAGACTGACTCAAAATTACTGACACAGAGACTGTTTTGACTGTAGAGGTAAAACTTCTTCAACTTCCCTTTGAACATCGGGCAGCATGACAAAAGACTTGGTAGCATGACAAAACCAGACAAACACACAGTGTGATGATGGACAATGAGTTTTTTTGAAAGACTCAAAGGAGTGTCATGACTCATGAAAGTGAATCGTCACAGAGATCAGCTGAATACCCAATTGACTGAAATGATATGTAGAGAATTGCCATGTTCAAAGGTAACGACAAACTATTGCCATTTGTTTGCAAAAATGATTCCCTTCCCATTTTCCCCATCATGATTGATGAGTGCCTCTTTTTGGTTTTATGAGTTTAAAGAGGGTAAAAAACACTCTATAGCTCGTTCGAAGATAAGTCCAAACTCATATGTTTTACGAACCTGAGAGAGGAGGGGTTTGTCCCCAAAAAAGGGTCTCTCAATGTTTAATTTAACGAGTCCAATGAAAGAAAACTCGGTATCATTCATGTTTAGAGAGTCTAAACGACCATGAAAGAAGACTCCATAGGGTCCTTTTTTGTAAAATAGTTCACCTGAACCGAAAAAGTGATAACCTACCATCAGATGAATGACTCTTCAAATGCTTTAACAAGCGTTAAGAAGACAATATCACTCGACAATCTTTTTGTATTTAAGGAGCCCGAAAAGAATTTAAAGAAGACTCCACTAGGTCTCTTTTCACGATGAGAGATTTTACAAGCCTGAAAAGAATCAGAAATGGACTCAAACCTTTGATTCTAAGTTTCAAGAGCGTGACAAAAGTGTCGCAATAAACACTCAAAAGACTTTTTATGTTTTATGATAGTATGAAAAATTCAAAAAAGAACTCCCAAAAATTTACTGCTACTGCTCTTCTATCTTGCAACGACTCAAAAACAAGTGTTAAATTCCCCAATAACTGACCGGGGAAGAAAAGCAGTGGTGGATGGCCCTCTATGGACCGTGTTGTTTACCATGCAGAGAGTGGCGGGAATCCAAGGAGTACACCAAGTGTCTAGAGCGCATATGCTCTACGCCATAGAGGCCATGGCACCTACAGTCTTTAACTGGGCGGAAGCCCCACTTTCGATATTCAAGGATCAGCTAACCAAGTGTCGACAGGGGGAACTGAAGCAATTTCTTTTCGGTTCCATTCTAGCTTGCTTCTTCTTCAAGCGGGTTCCATAGATGAGACCCCAGGTGGTATTTACAAAGTTGAGGGCACGGGACCCTCGCATGCAGAGGTGGGTCCGGATTATGGCCCGTACCGGATCAGGTAGGGGGAAGGTAGAGTTCGGTGACCCGTTCTTTCAATGGTTGAGAGATCAGCTCCTCATGGTGGAGGACTATGCATATGTAGGCACTGACTTCAGTGGTTTCCCTGACCTACCGCTCCCACCTGGTGGATAATGGGGTGACATCTGTAAGAAACAAAAGACCCTAAAATGGAAATAGTGTTTTTATGTTTTTTTATGTTTTATATTTTTTATGTTTAGTAACGAGACTTGAATGTTTTCATGCAGACATCGGAGCAGCACGACCTAGGGGAGCATCCCCTCTGGACAGGAGAGCCAGAGCCCGTTTTGTACCATAAGGTGACGATGTTACAGGGGAGTTAGAGGAGAACCTAGAGAGGTTGACTCTAGACGTCCCTGATGCTTCTCTTTATGACCTCCCATTGAGGTATCAGAGGCCTACAGTGAGAGTACCGGGTTGCTTTAGCAGACTGCTACATAGAGTAGCCCGGGTAGTGATGTCTTACCATGAGCATCATTAGATGATGAGCACACAATGTATCCACTGAAAGCTGATAGCTTCAGGATTTTTGTATGGTGATTTTTTACCTGAAAGCATACGCACTTCAGATGAGGTCTCGTGAACTATTTTTTGTAAAACATGTTCATATATATATGCACAGACTTTTACTTGGTGTTTATAGGTCTCAAATGGTGAATGTATTTTACATGAGTTTTATGTGTCTTTTATAGTTTATTTACAATGAACCATATTTGATTTTCATGTCATGAATGGGAAATATGCCAATCCAGGATGTAATTAGCCAATGAGTTAGCAACTACATTATGTTCTCTAGGTATATGCCTATAGGTGATAGTTTCAAATGACCTTTCTAACAAACGTACCCTCCAGAAGAGATGGAGAAGCACAGGATTCCTAATGGTATACACATGGTTTAGATGACAAACCACAAGTTGTCAGTCCATCAAGACTACCAAGTTGTGAACATCTTGGGAGGTAGCTTTAGTCAGAAGAACAATGACTACTCGATACTCGGTGATATTGTTGGTAGCGGGACCAATACAAACCGCTCCTGAACTGACCAAATCGTAAGCTGGGGAATAGAGAACCCAAGCAGTTGAGGAAAGATTCAAGGTGTGGCAGCAAGCACCATCAGTGAAGCCGTAGAAATCCATCTGCTTTGCATGACCAAAACATGGTATAAACAGATACAGACACTAAACTCAAAACCATATTGAAAATACTTAAGCACACTGAAAGTCAAGTAATATACATATATACAAGATACTATCCAAGAGAGATCTAGGCATATTACCTCTTCAGGTACAACCCATTGTGAGGATGTCCTAAAGGGATTCCATTGTAGTCTACGAGCTCATAGGCCCCTTTCTCTAAAACTTTGGAAATAATGAAAGGATCGTACCACATAGATTCAAACTTTCCTTTCCCTAGTTTGGAAGATATCTGATCGTAAGTAAAAACTAGGTCACCCTCGTTAAAGGCACGAGGTTGGACAGACTTGTCATACTGCGCCTTGATGCATTTCTTGTGTGCCTCATTAGCCAAGGCAGCATCTCTCCTAGTTTCGTCAAGGTTGTTCAAGTACAAAAATCTCTCTTCCTCTACAGAAGTGTCTGGGAGAAGTTCGACGAAAAGTTTCAAGGATGGAATATGACATTGAATCGGCAAGACAGCTTCAAGTCCATAGACAAGTTGGAAAGGTGTGAAACCAGTAGCTATTTTTACCAAAGCCCTGTAATCCCAAAGAGTGGAGAAAAGGATGTGGTGCCAGTTGGATTTATGGTCTTCGACCATCCAACGAAGCATCATTTTCAAAACTTTATTAATGGCCTCTACCTGACCATTAGCTTGCGGATAATAGGGTGTAGAGTTTTCATGACAAAAACCTAGCTTGGCATTTAGTTCCTCCATCATTTGATTATGGAAATGTGATCGATGATCAGTAACTTTGGACTGCGGGACTCTGAATCTAGTTATCACATGATTGAATAGGAAGAGAGCGGCAGTCTTACCGTCCTCTGCATATGTAGGCATGGCCTCAACCCACTTTGTAAAATAGTCAATAGCTACGATGATGTAACCATGCCCCCTGACTGAGGTAGGCTTACAATTCATATAATCAATCCCCCATTTGGCAAACGGGCCAACGGAAATGACGGGGTGTAGCAGAGCAGGATGAGTGCACTTTTTTGGATAAAAATGTTGATAGGGTGGGCATTTCTTGACATCCTCATGACAATCTTTAAAGACTAAAGGCCAAAAATAGCTAGTGTGAAGGATTTTTTGGGCTATAGCCATCCTAGATAAATGACCGCCACATGCTCCATAGTGGCAATCATTCAACACTTGTTTAGATTCCTCATGGTTGAGGCATCGCCGGAGAACGGAATCGATACCATGTCTATACAAAGTGTCATTAAAGATGAGGTTGTATTTTGCATGGTGACGGATATGGCGGCGGTCGTCATGGGATAGATTTGGCTGAAATCTTTGTTTTTGGAGATAAATGAGCAAATCTCCATACCATGGGTCAGTAGTGCTTATCAGGAATGGGAATTCATCTAGAAATGAATCAATGGGCTCAGATTCCGTCGAAGCACAGGGAAGATCACACATGAGCTTGACAAAGACCAAGGATTTTTTTGATGTGGCTTTGGCAAATTCCAGATCAAACTCTTGTAGTATGACTATCCATCGGGACTACTTACCCACAAGCACCTGACGAGTCAAGATGTAATACATAGGGTTCTGGTCTGCCAATACGGTGGTTGTGTGGAGCAAAATGTAGTGATGAAATTTTTGAACAGCAATGACCGTGGCCAATGCTAATTTCTCCACACGTGAATATCGGGTTTTGGAATCCATAAGATTCTTACTAGCATAGTATATCACGTGCTCCTAACCATCGGGATTTTCCTACACCAAAACCATAACGATGGTAGTAGTGGAGGCAGCAATATATAAGAAAAACTCCTTTGAATAATCTGGGGGGTGTATCATGGATGAATGAGTCAAAGCGTGTTTGAGATTATCAAAGGCTCGTTGGGCTTGGTCATCCAAATAGAACGAGTGTCATCTTTAAGGAGACGCATATAACCATGTGTTTTCTCTGCAAAATTGCACATGAAATGGCAGAGAAATTTTTCCTTCCCTTGCAAACTTTGGAGTTCTAGAAGGTTGGTTGGGGCTGGTAGAGCTAAAATAGCGGCAATTTTCAATGGATCTATCTGGATTCCATCCTTAGAAACCACAAAACCTAACAGGCATCCCGTCTCAATGCAAAAAACACATTTATGAGGATTGAGCCGTATATTATACGGACGGCATCTTAGGAAAATGTCTCTAAGATGACCAGGGTGGTCCTCCCATCACTGTGAATGAGCAGGGACATCATCAAGGTATGGTTCAACAATATGTTTTATATCATGAAAGGCATAGGACATAGCATGCTAGAAAGTGGCTCCAGTGTTTTTAAGCCAAACGGTAACTTCCTATATGCAAAGGTTCCCCATGGGAAAATGAATGCCATCTTGTGCTGATCCGTGGGTAAAATCTCAATCTGGTTATAACCTGAAAAGCCATCCATAAATGAGAAGATGACACTTCTGACACAGTTGTCAATAATCTGGTCGATATGCGGAGTGGGAAAGTTGTCTTTGGGACAAGCTTTGTTCAAATCTCTGAAATTTATGCAAACTCTAATGGTGCCCTACTTTTTATTGACAGGGAAAACATTTGATACCCATTCCGTCAGGGGTACGGGATAAATAAACCCATCTTTGAGAATTTTCTCTATTTTAGCTTTAATAGCTGCAGCCTTCCGTGGATGGACTTGCCTTAGTTTTTGCCTGACAGGTTTAGCAGTGGGATAGGTTTTTATTTCATGGACCACAATGGATGGTTCTATCCTCGGCATTTCTTCATAAGACCAGGAAAAAATATCACGGAATTCCTTGAAAAGTGCCCTATATGCTTCAGATTCTTCTGCCGAGCAATTCTTCCCAACATGAACATGCTCAATAGTACTAGGCTTGTCTGATATCTCAATTGGATTTGTTTGAGTAATGTTGCATAGGTTTCCTTCAGAATCTGTGTCTTGCAACAATATACGATTTTGAGGTGTGTTGACAATATCAGTGGAAAACAGGGATGCAAAGTCATGGTCTACCGAACTGGTGTTGGGGAGGAATGAGGATCTCTGATGGTGATCCTCCCATATAGGCTCATTCATACTCATGATCTCCATAATGGACTCATTGGAAGGAAAAGTCTCGGAGAGATAATCCAGAATAGGAAGAGAGGGTTCTAACCAGTAGGGTAGGTGGTAAGGGTCCGAAGCCACCAGATGAAGTTCATCGGTGTGGTCATCGAAAAGGGTTTGAATGACATTGTACATTTATTCATGCGGACTCAACGAGGTGGACTCAACAATTTTTTTTCCCTTTGGATCATAATCAAATGATGAAATCATATGTATTGTCACTGCGTCTGTGTTGGGAGGAGTGGACGGAAAAATCCCCATAAGGGACAAATCCTTCAACATGCCTACCTCAATCGACTGGTAAGGAGGAGGGGACTGGCCTAACATAGAGATGTTATTAGCCATAGAGGTAGTAACATCTAGCATACAGAAATCAAGCTGGTCAATGGTGACAATTCTCCCTAGATGTGGAAATTGGACAGGTCTAAATACTGTCGAAGCGACAGCAGTCATGGCGTAAAACTAATTTCTTCCTAGAAGGAGGTTGTAATCTAACGGGGAGTCTACCACTTCTACTTGAATAGAAATAGCTTTGCCCCCAAGCTCAACTGAAAGGGCTGGTATGAGACCATGGGGATGGAAACCTTGTCCATCAAAGGCTTTCAGAGTCGTAGGTGATGTTACAAGCTCGGGAGAGCCAATATCTTTCCAACAAGACAGGGACAAAACCGAAGTTGAAGCTCCTTTGTCTAAGACAGTTCTAAAGACCTTATTTTCAACTACTTTCCTTATGATTTGGAAAGCAAGTTTGTGAGGTAGTCTAGACTTATAGTTCTCAACATTCAAATGAATCAAATTAGTATTGTCCGGGTCTAAAGCTCCTAATGCAACTAACAACCTTTTGCGTTGTGTAGGACAACTTTGGAGTACTTCCAAGGTAGACATTGCACATGGTGCTTGAGCAAGGTCTTCAACTACATTATAAAATTGAGCATCTTGGGAATTAGGGTTAAAAATAGCCTTCCTAAGAGTACTCTTGGGTGGATGCAAAACCATGTCGAGAGTAGGCTTCTCGATGGTTAGGGGAACAGTAGACGAGGATTCAGGAGAACCAGTAGAGGGAGCTTTTCCTAGAGAAGAATTGTCTTATTTCTTGTCTGCAGGTTTGTCATAACTCTGAATTTGAGTTTGCAAAATAATAGTATCTGAGGACATCATGCGAATTTCCTCTGAAGAACTAGAGTTTCCCTGATTAGACATGTGGTCTATCAATTGTTGTTGAGAGGGAAAAGGATCCGTGAGAAATGCGGGTGTGGGATTTGTTTTCAAAAATTGGGTGATTTCATCCCAACGAGGACACTCTTTTGTGGAATGTTCACCTCCGCATAGCAGACATGGATATTTTTCTTTTCTTTTCCCTTTATCGTTATTTTTGGTGGTTGGTTTTGGATTCTCCTATTGGTTTCCAGGTTTTTTGTTTTTAGCTTTACCTTTCTTTTTATTTTTGTCGGGCATTTGAATACTCTGAATAGAATTGACCTTAGTGGGAACCTTGGGAGTCAAAGGAGTAGGGGTGTTAGTCTGGGGTTGCTTGGCATGTTTTGCTGCTGACGGGGACTGGATTGAACCAATAATCCCATCAACAAGGACTTCTGCTGGTGGCTTTGTAGGATCGGTGCTTGGGCGAGGAGCTTGAGGGATCAAGTCATACAAAGTTCCAAACTGGGAATATACCAAGTCCAGATATTGAGCTCAACTAATGGCTTGCTCTTCAGTAATGACACTACCCATAGCCACATCTTGAGCAATCAGAGGCAACAAAGATTTAGTAAACCAATCAGCTAATAACTGATTCGGGATAGGAGCCTTAATAAGTCTTCTCTGCCTTCTCCACTCATGGATATGATTGGATATGTGGGTGAAGGTGTTCTATCACAGAGAATTTAAGAGATTAATACCCATTTAATAATGGATAGGAAGCTAAAAGTGTGTAAGAAACACAATTGCCAATGAGCCAAAATCCACAAACAAATGTTGCGAAAGTTTAATGTACCATTTCGTGGCTGTATCGGTCAAAGTTCGTTGAAAGAGTCTTAAACGAACTGAGTCATCCATAAGGGAGTTTGAATAACACCACAAATAGAATGTCATGACATGGTTTTCTGGATCATCTCCCTGCTTCCCATCGAACTTTGGAATGTTCGATGGTAACTTTACTGAAATGGGAGGCCACGAGGGGTTATGTCAAGTGCGATCATTAATCAACTTGGACAAATCAGGCAAGTCCAAGGTTGATAGGAAAGGTAACTGACGATTAGGTTGCGCATACTGGTAATATTGATATGGCATATAAGTACCAGTAGGACCATAAGTAGACGGATCGACAAGTTGTTGTGATGAAGAACTACCGGAAGACTCGCCCGTAGGGGGTTTATTTTTGAGATCAGGACCGTTACGACCACCGGAGCCTCCGGGAGGAGCACCACTAGGGCCTCCGGGACCACCAGGACCAGCTGTACCATCAGGAGGGGGAACACCAGACCCTCCGAGACCCCTGGGAGGTAAACCTCCAGAGCCTCCAGAACCACTAGGAGGAGGGCTGTCAGACCCTCCGGGACCATTAGGAGGGAAGACACTAGGCCCCCTAGGACCACTAGGACCATAAGGAGGAAAGCCACCAGGCCCTCCAAGACTATTAGGCCTCCCAGGACCACTAGGACCATAAGGAGGAAATCCACCAGGCCCTCCAGGACCATTAGGCCCCCTAGGGGGAGGACCTCCATAAGGTGGTCCTCCAACACCCCCCACAGTATGTATATTTATCCCCCCCATAGCTGGCATGTAGGATAAGTTAGGTTTCCCCCATGGCATGAAAATATTACTAGGATATGGAATTCTAGCATAAGGCATTCTTGTAGGGTTGGGTGGATAATTAATGCTTCCTACAGGTACTTGATTTGCTATGTAACCATACCCCCAAGAGGTTTGATTGTTTACAGGTTGTGCCCCCAAGGGCTGACCTGAACTAGATGGGGGGTTAACCTCATTTGTGTGGGTAGGAGGGACATAAACTGTAGATTTCTCTATACTAGAGGTCTGTCCATGACTAGGTAAAATTTCAGTGATAGATAATGTAGGTCGTGTCGGGGGTTGCCCCACGACACTATAAGGTATTGATGAAACAGGAATTGAATGTTGTGCCCCAGGTGTGGAAGACCCAGGAGGATTGGGAACAGACATAATATGGGAGGCAATGGGGTTGGAAGTTTGACCTGGATTATGTGGAGTCACAGTGCGATCTAGAATTGGTTCAATGGGTCTCATAGAATCGGCAAGTGAACGATATCCCACAGGAACAACTTCAAAATGCGGTGGTGGTGTGCCCAATATGTTATATATATTCTTCTCAATTTCTTGTGCACAGAGAATAGCTACCTGGTATTGTCTACGTTCTTCTTCATTTGGTGAAACTTCTTGAGAAAAATTTAAATGGGTGCCAAATGAGGCAATGGCTTGTCCTATAGAGGTATCACAAAATGGAGCATTAGGACCATAATCTGGATGGGTAGTATCATCAACATGACCTTCTATGAGAGAATGGAATGAATTATTACCCCAAGAAGGTTGTTGGACCAAGGGATGCGAGTGCGAAGGATATGAACCTCTGTTTTCTGCAACCACATTTTCTCTCGCTTGGGAGGTGGTAGTAGCTCCTTGGTCGATAGCTTCCATAGGATTTTCTCCTAAAACAGAAATAAAATTAGGTGGCAAGCCCCGTACTCTTCTGGACTGTCTTAGCTCAACTATTTTGTTCAGTTCCTACCTAACCTAGGGTCTCAAAACTAGAAAACACACCAAAAATTTCTCTACTCAAGCTATAGGCCAAACAAGCAAACTTAAATGACAGGAGGGGTTCAGATACTTGGGTCTCTCACTAGGATTGTTAAGAAGGTGCTACTGACAATATACCTCAAGGGTACATGCCTAGTAATCTCCTTGAATGTTGTTTTTGGTGTATGGCTCCAAGCAAGATGGCCAAAGGGATTTTCTCAAATAGATAAGGTATCCTAGTGGGGTCTCCCAATAAATGCAAGGTATGTGAAAGCTCAAATCAGTAGTAGTGTTGTCTAATGTATAATCGTTCACAAGGGGCCTTCCTATATATAATCGAGTATGTGAAGTACCTTTCCATATACCTCAAGGGTACATGAAAGGTCGTTCGACATATTGATGGTATGTGGAAGAACCACACGAGTCCCAGGATGTAATGTGGACAAGTAACGACAGCTCCTATGCTTAACGATGCTCGAACACGTCTCTAGCCTATCACTCAAATTGATATGTAAATTTTAACCTATAACTATCATTAATTTTAAAGTGGACAGTTAGGTGAACGCATGGAATTTTGACAGAAAAAAGTAAAATCATGCAGAATGTAGATGCAAATATTTCACTTTAGCATTCGTGGTATGCCTACCTATGGGAGGGAAAGAGAGTATTTTATTTTTGTTTTAAAAACCAAAATTCCCAAACAACTATTTTGAACAAATCAAAATCAAAGACAAGAAACACATTCCAAACTCATTTTTCTTTTTTGAAAGCAATCAAAAGGGTGAGAGTCTCTTTTCCTGAAAGAAAAACAACAAGCACTCTACATGCATATGCACTCTATTTTTCAATTTTTCTTAAAACATAGATAGATCTAACTTAAAACTACACTATTTTTTTTCTTTTGGTGAGATAGTACTAATGCAAGAGAGACAAAAGAACACAGAGAACCTGAAATCTTGTGAGGCTAATCAGATATCCAATGCCTTATGCTCAATAATGATAATGACCTAATCTCAGCCAAAAAAAAAATCTTTTTTAAAATAAAAAAGAAGTCCTCTATGGAAACAAAAATGAAATCAAGATGCTAATCAAATGGTTTTTCTTTCAATCTTTATAAAATAAATGAAAAGAGAACTCACTGAAACCTAATCTTTCAAAAAATTCCTTTCACAATCACAACCAACAAGCATGGAAGAAAAGGGATAATCGACGAGCCTAATCTAGATTTTGAATTCTTGAGTCAAACCAATCTTTTACCACAGAATTTCCAACCATGAGCATTCAGATTCTAACACACAAGCCTGACAGTGCAGGGCTGAAAGCAAACAAACTCATTTTTTTGCAAAAAATGATGAAAAACTAGTTCTAGAACAAGGCCTACCTGGCACCGCACTGGAGGGGTCTTGATAGAGCGGTTCTAGATGAGCACCACTTCTGGATAATAGGACTCAGGCGGTGGCACTGCTTGTTGCCAACAACACATGTACAGTTCCCTGAATAGATCCAAAACACAAGGAGAATGAAAAATAAAGTTAAAAATTGATCAGATCAAGGCAAAAATTGATGAATTGAGAGTCACAAAAGAGCATATAAAGTCAAAATAGTTCAGATCTGAACAAATATGAAAGTTTCAAACCAAAATTCACTAATTCAGATGGAAGATCTGACTGAAGAGGGACGGATATGGAGCCTAGATTCAGACAAGAGTTCAAGTACTGAGGAAGATCAGATCAACTGATATTTGCACTGTTCCCCAATGGAGTCATCAGATTTATTATCAGGAATATTGCACCTTCTGTGGACAGAAGTTGCTCCTCTGGTCTGAATGGTTTAGATCCAAAACAAATGAGTGAACGACAAAGGATGAAGACCTTCCCTAAATACTGTAGACACCTGGAATACTGCTTTGATTGTGAACCTATATACCTACAAACATATCAAACATACAAGAACATCAAAGCTACCAAAAAATCATCTACTTATCCATGCTAGTGACTAAGGCATATAGCAACATGTACATGTGAAATCAAAACAACAGTAATGTGGGACCAAAATCAACTTTGCATTAAGAATGTATGGAGAAGCTTACAACCGTTTCCTTAGTGTCGACAAGCCCCTCCACAAGAAAAACACTTCATCCCCATAAGCTCCAAATTTTCTCTCTATGCTCTCCAATGGTTTGGACTAGGTAGTCAATCCAACATCATAACAATACCTCTATAGTTCTCCCCCTCAACTATGGATATGAGCTTGTATTTATAAGGCTCAATGGATAGGGATAGTTGAGAGAATGTTGGGTGAGGTGGCTCAAATATCCTACCATGGGGGATCTCGAGCTCAAACTAACCCATAATTATAGGGATAAGGGAGGACACGAGGCTCAAGTTCTAGAAGCCTCGAGAAACTTCTCTTTTTCCCATTTTACCCAAGGTACCACTTTTGTTCGCTTATGACAGAGTGGTTTAGATGAGAACCACTTTAAGACCAAAGAACATAGGCAGTGGCACTGCTTCCCTATAACAGGATACAGGTGGTGCTGAGCAAGGTACCACTCATCAGCCACAGGGTAAGCACGGTGCTATGTTTTTTCAAGTAGAATTGACAAACAGAGCAAGTTTCCACTCCAAGTGTTAGGATTAAGGGAAAACATGGGAGTTAAGGGTCTCATCACATGATGGTGATAGGATTTAGGTATAACATACCATCGTTTGTGTATCTCGACAACCACTTTTCTGTCGTCGGTCCAGGGTTCTAGTTTTCTGCTTCAGCAAATTATCGTAGCTTCTCATTAAACTAGTATTGAATTTTCGGTAGCGTCAAATGCCACATATCCTCCTCTTAGTCACAACAAGGTCCCAGCAAGGTCTAATATTATGCAGCATATATGATTATGTGCAATTAATTTACCCCAAAACCCCTGCTAACAGGCCCCCAACACAATCTTGTGGCTCCCCCTCGAGCCACATTAGTTGGACATGGTGTACTCTTTAATTTTCAGCTTGAATTTATCGTACTGCTGAGTGATCTACTTTACCTGTGTTTTAATTTTCTCAGCAAGTTCCTGACTTCCAAGAAAATCCTACTTTAATGGGTGCTCCACCAACTTTGCATTCACTTCCTGCTTTCCCTCCTGCACAGCCTGCAGTGCGGCGACTACCTTAACCGACAATTGGGAGCCAATTTCTTGGAACTCATCGAGTTGGTCTTTATGTTTTCGTTATCGCTCCTGAGCCTTTCAAACTCATTGTTGTAGCTCCTTGAATTCTACTGACCGTGTAATCGAAAAAATTGGTGGCATTGTCCTCAATGTCGTCTTCAGTGTTTCCAATTAGCCCTCGACTTCCTGCAATTGATTTGTCAGTTTGTCTAACGGTTCGTCTTCAACGACACTACCCCAAAATTGTGTCGTCGCTTCAGTAATATTTTTGGCCTCCTACTCCATTTCTTCAGATTGTGTCTCTATCTCCTCAATGCCACCCTTCCGTTCTACAATTTACTCTATTGGTGTGTCTAGGTAGACCAGATCATTCAAAATACTATTGTCCAGCTGCAACTGCGCGATAACTTCCCCAAGTCGCTTTGCCTTTGCTACTGCATCCAAATCCACAATTCCCGCGACTAGAAAAAAGATGCGCCTTCTCAACAACAAGGGGATCGGTTTCTTTCTTCAGTTCTGTAATATCTTCTACAGAATTCATCTTTAGCTCCTCTTGTTCCTTCTTCAGTACTGTGATTTCTTGTGTTATGTCTGCTGTCAATGTTTCCTTTGCATGGTTCAATTCCTCTACCTCTTTCCGTAGCGCCTCCCCTTCCTCTTGGGACCACAAGTACTGATCAATGATATCCTTCTGTCGATCAGCCAACTCCTGGTTGGTGACCCACTACATGTGTACTAAGGTCTGGGTGGACAACGTATTTACATCCACCGAAACGTTCTGCAGGTGTTGCAGCAAGGAGTTCACATCCTCTCGTCCAGCATCAATCATAGTCAGGGGAATCTGAACATTCCTAACCCATGGCACGGTGCTAATTGACGCATAGTCCTGCACAACTGCACTCTCCAGTGCTTGTTTCAAAATAGCATTATGTATAGAATCCATCTTGGTCCTTACCTCAGCAAATCCTTCCTGGGTAGACTTCTTCATTTCTCTTGCTGTGGTATCTGTTGCGTCATTGATAGCCTTAACAAGTTGTTGTAGTTGTGCCTCCATTGCTGAGATTGTGTTGTTGCTTGCATCCTGCTCCATTCGCCTCTTAGTCCTTATATCCTTAAGGATGTGTTATGCCTCTGGTTTAGTCTATGTCGATGATTCGCCAACAGATTCATGGTGACTCTGCTGGTCATCTCTTCGTACAAGATCATCAGGTGCATCTATTGGTGTTCCTGCTGATACTTCATTGGCGCTAACCAGCTACCGCCATGCAGTAGTTCAGTCATCAATAGGTACATACAATTCCTCGCCCATCACCTTATAAGACATGGGTAACCATTCTTTATATAGTTTGCATCGAGTTTGCACACGAATGGTGTGTGGTCTGATGGTGAACTGGTTGATCCTATGATATATGTCTGCGGACTCATTGGACAGTCGAGGAAATTTGATAGTTGTTGCCTAGAGTGATTCCTAGTAGACCCAAAAGTGGATCACACAATCCTCTTGCCTACTAGGCTCCTCGACCCACCATAGGTTTTCTTGCGCCTTTATATTCCTTAACTACTTCAACCTCCATCCCTTGGTAATTCACTAGCTCCATCTAGGCCACTAAGACGATTAGGATCAATAGCTAGCTATATGTGAAAGGCCTCTCTCTGGCCTGAATGGCTACCGCGTCCTCTATTAGTTGGTTCAGCAAGAAGAGGGACCAGTTCATTTGTACCCCTTATGCACATTGTTGTGCACACGCAATCACCCTTGAAGTGCATTGGATAGGGTGGTTCTTGCGGACAATCTTGCCTGCTAAGATCCTGGCACTGATACATATCGTGCGATCATTGATGCTATCAATGCAATACACTCTGCCATAGCGATGCAAGTCATACTTCAGCTTGCAACATGTAGCAAGCCTCTTATCATTATCCCTGCCTTTGAAATATTAGGATGGGTTTGGCCCATCCTTTGGAAACCCCACGATATCCAAGATCAAATCCATTGTGATTGCGACTGGCATGTCCAACCACAACGTCCCTTCATGAAAGCAAGCCAAGATTTTCTTGACATAAGCATTTGCTTCATTCATCCACCCAAAATGCGGCATGTTGATGAGCCCTAACAACCTGGCTTTATCCAACCCCTACACCCATGGCTCTGGGATATGCACTATGATCCCTCCTGCAACTGAGGGTAATGACTCATAAGGCTCATTTGCGACATCCTGTAATGCCAACAGGTCATTGTCGTCATACTTCATCTTCATCAATGTTCGTACAATATATGTGGTGCAGACCATCCCTTTTGGCAATGGTGGCATCTTCGGCTGATACTTCTGGTTCTTGGTTAGTTGTAACATCCCTGACCCTCCAACTGATGAAGAGGACGCTACCGACATACTATCTACCCAAGAAACTATCCCCATGAACATAAAATGAAATGCTTTGAAGTAGAACATGCATACATTGTTACCATACAGCGAAAGCAAAACCATACATTTAAGCATTTAGCATGTTCATCATCTTGATTAAACAACAAATACAATTGTAGAGATGAAATAGACAAGAATACTTATCTTATGAGGAAGCTCATCCCACAACTAGCTATGTCGTTGCAATGTTCCACCCAACCATAGGCCATTGTGCTCCTTAATCTCTCAGCAACACTTCCACCCCTGAGCTAGGAATGATTCCCCAAGTAAAAGGAAACTAGCAGGCTCACACATAGCCAAAGATTTGTCAAAACTCAGTCAATCCAAATCTATGTTTGGGTTTATCAGACTGCCAAGGGGACACAACAACACATAACCAAGCCAACAAGTTGGCTTTATCAGGTTATCAGGAGATGGAAGCACTGTCTACTAAGCTAGTGGGTTCACTGAAGAGATAAGGATGCCTACACCAGAACTACCTTGATTCCTAAGACATCCATGCACACCCAACACAAGGAATTATTCCCTTCTCTACTGCATAGTCCCTTAGGACATGACTTTCGTTCCAATTCTATTCATGAGGTGTAGAGAAGAGAACCATCCCTCTAGCTCTGTCTATGAGGATCCTGCAAAACACTAGGTTTGTCAAGTAGACTCCTTTCCACTCCTACATAGTCCAAAGACCAATCCACTATGCACACACAGCAATATACATAATTTTTGGGTTGAGGAAAACAATTTGGCAACAAAATGGATTGCCAAGGAGGGTATGAACAACCCACTAATAGCAAATCGTATCCCAGGGATGTTTCGGCCCTAACATGGCCAAAAATGAATTTCTCAACCACACTCAAGAGAACGTGGTCTCTCCTCTAAATCATTGGGCAACACCAAACGACTTTTAGCTTGGCAAACGATGGAGAAAAACAACAGAAAACATTGGAGAACCTAAAAATGGATTTGTAGATGGAGAAAAACACCAAGGGAAGAAAATATGATTTCAACAATCATTTAACAGCTTCCTAGGGCCAAAATCGACCTCTGCAAAAACCCAAATCATGCTTTTGATTTCTAAATTCATCTATGGCCATACGGGAACGAAAACGACTATTATAAACCCCAAAAATGTGAATCTAGCTTCTTGGCCACTCAGCAAGGTAAAAACTGTTCCCAACCATTGAAGAATCCATGAAAATGCAGGAAAAAACGTAAATCTTTCTTTCCCACTTGTTGAACAATACCAAAACAAATTTCTGGGCATGCAAATGTGAGGAAAATGACTCCAACGTGAAGGATGAACACACAATAAGCTTCAGCTGCATGCAGGAATCCCACATGAAGGAGATTGTCTGAGGAAAATGGAAGTAATGGGTGAGTAATTGCTTGGGCATGCCTTCCCAAGCATTTACTTACCCCACAAGTCAGAAAAAAAAAAATTTCCAAAACTTGATGACTTCTTAAATTCAAATTTCAGACTTCCATACTCTTCCCCATCCCCGTGCATTAACTAACTCAACCATTGTTGGAAGAATTAAATGATTGGGAAAATGAGACAAGAAAGGTAATTTACTATTTCATGGGTTCTCCCTTTGACATTTGACTTTTCCCCATTGGCCCCAAAGGTTAAATATTCCCCCTCCTTATCCTTAGGAAAATCATGCCCCCATCTCTTTTAATGTTGCATAGACATAGCTAGTTGTGGGTATTTTAATTAAAATGCATATTTACATGATGCGAAAATTATAATGTGTCAACTTAGCACGAATATACCATCGGCAACAATTTTAATCGCTGGAACATAAAAAAGTTAAATCGATGGTGGGGATTTTGCCTTTAGCTCCACACCATGATTAATTACAATATATACATCATATACATTTTTAATGCAAATGGGGTCAAAACCGGGGTGTTACATAAGTCGCCAAGGCTGCATACCGAATCTGGTGGGAGCGATGTAGCCCAGGATGTCCTTCACGGGGACCCCGGTTCAAACCGCTCACTCTATAGCACCAGACCTAAATGGCTCCATCTGGGTCGCTGCATCTTCTTGCACTCTCATAGATGTTTGTATCTACCTCTTTGAAGGCACTGGGGAGCTAGGCTTCTGCCCCCCCACTTCTTCGTCGGGATAGACGACGATCCGACCTACATCCTGGAAATTTCTTCAACGATGGTAACTAGTCTGATTGGCAAGTCCCTCTCACTCAAAATATATACAATGTCTGGGGTTCTCTGCATGCCGCAACAATGTGCCATATTCATGACACACCCTCTTCTTCACTCTGTAACTCTCGCAATTCACTCAATAGCTCTGGAACTTACTTTCGCTTCAACGATCCTTTTAGCTCGACTTAGCACAGTGGTGCTTTCAATCCTCATCGAGAACCTTCTAATAGCATCCAGTCAATCCATTCTAATCATTATCAAATCAACTACGGCCATCATGACCAAATCATGCATTAACTGCCCGAATCCACCGTCGATCCTATCAACCCAACGATCATATCCTCCATCAATACACGTCACTTCAACAAGTGTCACTGGTTAACTATATTAATTGTTCTTCATTTATTGTTGATATGACTGCGTCGCGACCCTATATCTATTGCGACAGATATTCCTAATTGCGCTACTAGATACCCTACTTGCGCATCCACTTCTTCCTGGTGCACCCTTCCTCTGGATATCTATTCCTCTCTCTTTTTTTTCTTTTTTTTCTTTTTTTTCATTTAGTAGTGCCTCAAGCACTATGCGATTTTGAACCTGTTCGATAGGGCTTCAATGGACTATCGTTCACTAGTTTTGGCAGCATCGCTCCATCTAGTTGATGTAGTTGAACACCCCCCAAGAAGTAATGGAATTAAAAAGATATGGACCTAACCAACACATCTGTAACTTTCTTGGATGCTTCGGCAACTTGCTGTCATATAGCAGCACCAAATCTCCTTGCTGAAACTATTTGTTCTTTATGTGGCAATCGTGCCAAGCCTTTTTTTTATCCTTCTCGACGTGCTGATGGAAACCTACGATAAAGTGGTTCTCTTCAATATGTATCAAATACGCCACACACTCCTCTAGCATTGCTTCATCATCCATTCCCGTTGCGGTTACAAGGCACAGGCTGGGAACAATGTACTCCATAGGCATGACTTCCCGTTTCCCATATACCAATTTGAGTGGTGTATGCCCCGTCAATATTTTGCAAGTGGTGTGATATGGCCACAATATTGTTGGAATATTCAAATCCCAGTCATCTCGGTTAGTGTTACATACCTTTGTAAGTGCATGCTCGAATATTTTGTTGAAAGCTTCTACAGTTCCATTCGGCTGTGGATGATATGGGGTACTTTTCTTGTGTTGTATCTGCAACTCCTCCATTTGTGCACTTATTGTGTGGTTGGTGAAATGACTACCCTAGTCACTCATCAATATCCATGGGCTTCTGAACCGTGTCACAATATTATCAAATAGGAACCTTGCTTTTGTTGCTTCGGTGCAATCCACAACTGGTGAGGCCTCCGCCCATCGCATCAAGTAGTATGTTGTTGTGATTATGTACTGGGCAATAGTTCTATTCCCAGGTGGGTTAATTGGACCCACAAAATCCACAGCCCATTTATGAAAAGGCTGCAAAGTTACTTGCGGTACTAGCGGCATCTCATCCCATCGTGATGGTTTTCCATTTTGTTGACAGACATCACAGCTCCGCACATAATCTGTCACATCATTATGTAAGGTGGGCCGCCAGAGCCCTGCGTGAATCACCTTTCTCGCAATAGCTCATACTTCGTAGTGTCCACTAGAAACTCCCACATGGGCTTCCTCTAAAATATCTCCTTGTTCATGGGGTAGGACACATCGCCTCAAAATTTCATCTGGTCCAAGCTTATATAAGTTTCCAGCAATCAACTGGAAATCAGAAGCTTTAACCACCAACTCATTCTTTTGACTTGTTGAAAATTCCTTTGGTACGATTCTCGTTTCCAAAAATTGGATTATGTGAGCATAGTAGTCATCTTCCATGTTGACTCTGAATAACTGCACGTCGGGTAATCCCTCTCCAATATTTATAGGCTCCTCGCCTGTCTCAATTCAGGATAAATGATTAGGGCTAGCACTCAAGTGACTCAGCTTCACAATTGTTTCAAAATCAAACTCCTGAAAGAGAAGTAGCCAACAACATATCTTCCCCCCCAACATAGGCTTATTGACTAGGTACTTCAAAGTAGAATGGTCGGTAAACATCTTGAAATGACCGCCTAAAAGGTAATGTCTGAATTTCTACAGCACATATACCATTGCTAGACCTTCTCGCTATGTGGTCATATAGTTTTTATCAACAAATGACAACTTCTGACTAGCGAAAGTGATCGAGTGATCGAGGTATCCTTCACCTGGTTGCATGAGCACTACTCCCAGTGCAGAAGATGATGCATCGACATGGACATGGAACTCCATGTTCCAGTCTGGGAAAACAAGTATCGATGTTGAATCCATCTTGGCCTTCAATGAGTCAAAGCTTCCTTAACATTCTGGAATCCATTCAAATGCAACATATTTCTTCAATAGTTTCTCCATAGTGGCAGTAATAGCAACATATCCTTTGATGAATTTGTGATAATACCCAATGTTCCCTAGTGTCGCCCTAAGCATATTCACATTTTTCAGTGGTGGAAAGCTCAGAATGAGTGCTATCTTCGCAGGGTCAACTAGTAATCCTTGCTTGCACAAAATGTGACCTAATAGCATCCCAAATGGTGCACAGAAAATACACTTCTTGGAGTTCAGAGCGATCTGATGCTATCAACATCTTTCTAGCATCAGCCATAGGTTTTCCAAATGATCCTTAATTATACCATACACTGTCTAGTCATCCATATAAACTTGTAGGAACTTCTGAATGAAATATTTGAATGTGGCCACAACAACCTGGGAGAATATCACAGGTGAATTCTTCAATCCAAAGGGAATCACTGTGTATTGGAAGCAACCCCATTCAATGACAAATGTCATTTTATGTCAATCTTCCTTTGCGATTTTTATCTGGCGATAACTAGAAAATCCATCTGTAAAAGAGTACATCTCCTAACCGCTTACTCCTTCAATTACTTCATCTATGAATGGTGTCAGAAACGAGTCATGCATACAGGCATCATTCATTTTTCTTAGTTCGACATAGATTCAAACTTCACCCATTTTCTTATCTTGGACCACCATAGCACTGATCCATTCTGATTCTTCCACTAGCTCGATGATTCCAGCGTCCAACATCTAGTCAAGCTCAGCTTTTACTCTTTCTTTGTATTGTGGATTCAGGTGATATGGTCTCTATCTTACTGGTTTTGCATCGGGCTTTAATGGAATCTTCATTTCTCCTAGATCACCTAGTTTTCCTTTCATTTCAGATAATATGGTTGGAAACAGATCTTGGAATTCATGTAGTAGATCTGTGATCTTTTCCATAGTCTTTTCATCCTAGTAGTTCCCAACACTCACAAATTTTGGGTTCTCCTCTGTCCCAATGTTAGCTTTTCTAATATTTAGCAGCTGATTCATGGGATCAATCAGTATATCTGGTGTTGTGACATCCCTACTTCCTTGTGTTTCCCAAATATTGATATTCTATAGCTCATCGTCATCCTCATGTTCGCTAGACACTTGTAACATTCCATCATTGACTGAATGTGGCAATGCGCATGTGGATCTACTAGATATGCAACCAGCACTAATTTTAATACCACATCCTGGATGATTTGAAGTGCATTGTGGACATTGAGATTAGAAGCCACGAAACTAAAGGTATGAGCAAAGAAAACTGTAAGTTCCTCCCAAGTAGTTATTTCTCTACACAACTCCACTGATATATATAACAATCTTTCCATTTCATCCAATGTGTGGACAAAGGCGTGGACCCATTCATCCTTTGGTCATGATGCCCATAATGTTAGGCATTCCATCAAATGGCCACTAGGGTCATTTTTCCCATCGTAGCTCCAAGTATGATAGATTTTTGCATCACCGAAGAATACTATCATCAACCGTCAACATTGCACCCATCCAGTAATTGTTTTTTATGACTCGCCCACTAGTGTGCTTGTGTATCTTTCAGTGCCTCCTCCAGTGTGAACAATCACTGCAGTTCTAATACCTTCTCTTCAAACTCCACTAAGAACGCGGAAAAATCAGGTATTCCTTCGTAAATTGGTCATTCAACAATCTTATTCGCTACATGGCACAACAACTACGCGATTAGACCACACTTCCTGAAGGACACCTCGTGCATGCAGGTTTTCCAGTTTTCTAACGCATTGTCAAAATCAAAAGACGCAAAGTTAGCACTACGCCAACCGAGTTCTCCGTTAGTAGTTGGGTGGATGTAATATTCGGAAATATTGTAAGCATGATCCCATCCCCTGACAACTTCATCTTTTACTGGTTCAATATATCGTTGTCCTTCGTTTGGATCCATAGGAGCGATTACTTTGATGTCTTGATTCTCAAATTTCATCATCTGCTTCTTGAAGTTCATCACTTCCATAATATCATTGGCCCATCCAATCCCCAGCAATGTGGGATAGGATCCTCCATGATCAACAACTTCAATCACATCGAAATCGGCATAGGTATTCATAACTTCAACATCAACGACCAGGTTCGACACACGTCCGATCGGTTGTACTTTGGCCTGATTAGCCAAGCGCAGATACACAAGGGACCAACCTAACATCGGGCTCCCCATTTTCTCCCATGTTTTCTTTGTCATAATATTCACATATGATCCCAGATCTAGAATGACCGAATCTACTTCATAGTCCCCAATCTAAATGTTCATGTGCATTTCCTTGCCTGTCTTTTTCTTATGTAAAGAGTTCACCGCGGAGTCCTTCCACTCCTTCCCTGGGTGGTGCAACAAATTATCAATCTTAGCCAGAGCATCAAGAACTCTTTCTAGTGACAAGAAACTTTCAAATAAGTGTTGCAAGGTACCATGCCGCTGCGATGATCCTACCTCCAATGAAGAATAAAAAGTAGAGGGCATTTCATAGACAGGTGACTTACTAGGATTTCTTCCATTCACATCCCAAGCTCCAAAAAATGTCTCTTTTTCAGTTGCGATATCAAATTACACCTTCCTTTTCCTATCCAAATGAATTTGTGGGCGGGGCCCATCTTCTCCAGTCATTGCACCTCTGGGGGTGATGATGGCAATGTCAACATCCTCTGTTCTAGGCGTTGCTAAGATCGTTGCAACTATCGATCCTTGATTTTCATTCATCGGTGGATTTCGGTTCATTGGCGGATTCTGATTTATTGACAGGTTCATTGGTTGATTCACAGTCTGAGTATGAAGTGGAACTTGATTCTGAGCCTAGTTCTAGAACTAATTCTGGTTTTGTAGCTGATTTTTATTCTATAACTGGTTTTGAATCTGCAACTGAGGAACGTTTCAAGGCTACCATCTTGTGATTAGTTGTGGGTAGTTCTCGATAGTATAGTCAATTGCAGTTCAGTATGTACATGAACACTGCAATTATGGGCAATCTCTTTGGTAATGTCCAAATACCCCATAATTGTAACACTGGATAGGTCTACGACCTTGTCCTCCACCTCTTCCAAAGCCTCCTCCTCTTCCTCGGAATCCTTCGCAGAATCCTCCTTGTTGTTGGTACTGTGAAAGAGCCAATTGATGTGGTGGGGGATTCAGTTGCTACTCAATGTAGTGCACTACTTGAACGTACTATGGTTGTGGATAAGCCATCGCCATATGACTATATTGTGGTTGAGGTGTGAACTATGGTTGTGGCACAAACTGCGGTTGTGGTTGTGATGGTATAAATTGCATCTACGGCGGTGGTGTATACTGTGGTTGAGGTCGAGATTTTACCACCTGAGGTTGCGGATGTGGTTTTTGTATTGTGCAATGATCTTCACCCTTCACAAAGTATCAGTCATATTTCCTTTCCTTAAGCAGGTCATATGCATGACAGTCTTTATCTTCATGCCCCACAGAACGACAAAATGAACAATATAGGTTTGTTGGCTTCGACACCATCTTCTTCATGTAGCTACATTCTTCGTTTTGATGCCCATAGAATTGACATATACGACACCATGGTACGTTGTGGCATCTGAGTGGGTTCAGTGCCTCGAATAACAGATAATTTAGAAAGTCAGGGAAAGTATATTTAGTGTGTCCATCTATGCGACAACAGGTGCACCAAAGGTCTTCCCAATTCTCTTTCCCTTTCTTAATGTCTTGCAACTTAAGCATTAAGTTCACCAGTTGTGCCTGAATTTGGTTCATACCAGTTGCATTCTCCCCAACAGGTGAAGCTTCTAACTTCATTACGATCTCTAGATCCTCGCTCTGTGTCGTGGTCTTCTACTGCATCAGTGGTTTCCAGATATGAGGTACCAATGTTGTGATAAACCATTATTTATTCTGAATGTCACTCATATCGAAACTGACTCTTTCCATTAGTGTCTTGAATCTTTGATCAAAGTCTCAAGCAGCCTCATTAGGAAAATTCTTAATCTCTTTTAACTCAGTAATATACTGTGCTTCAGATTTTTGTTTTCGGAATTCTTCAATCAGTCCTCTCCTGAATTCATCCAATGTTTTTGCAGGGGTCCCTGTAGGAACTTGTATAAATTTCATGTACCAATCCAGCACATGACCCCAAATATTAGTCTCCAATTGGCCTTTCTTAATGTCGTCATCTGTGGCCTTTCTGATAGTCCACATTACCAGACATAGAAACCAATACTGCTCGGGATCTTCAGTCCCTTTTCCATGGAACAAAGGTAAATTTGTATCATCTCCCTCCATCTTGAGCCTTCCTCCTGCAGATGTTTATCTACTACTAGAATGTTGTTGGCACATCAGGAAAGTCGACGTAGAACTTGTGTTTATTCATGAATATGGAGTAGTGCATAGAGGCATGGATACATTGTTGTTGGGATTTGATCTTACTATTGTTCTAGGTGTAGTCTAGGTCTAGTCATCCTCTTCATCATTGTAGGTTCGCTTCGTCCCATGTGGTATTCCTTTATGGTCTTGTATTTCGATCGTAGCAGGACCTTCCCCTTTCCTCTGCCTCTTCTCTTGTTGAAACCCTGCTCCTCCCCTCGTAAAACCACTTTCTTCCTCAGCTTTCCTCGTAGTCTCGTCAAAACTTGCACCCATCCACCCCTTATCTTCCCATCCATCTCCCCCCTTTTTTCACAGTATCCACCACCTCCGCACACTGGAGTTCTACTACTCGAGGTGCATCTTCGGTATACCCTTTTCACAAACAAGCATCTTAATTGATAATTGTAGATACAACAAGAACCTACCTCTAGATCCATTAAAAAATTCCCTTTCTGCTTCGTTGTAGGACTTGGTTGTGTCGACTGTGAATTCAATGATATATCCCTCTAGGATACTATCCATCCATACCTCAATAGCTCACGATGCTTTGTTGCCACTTTCCTGCAGCTCTTGGATCAACTCAGGGGTCTAGGATGTTGGTTGTCCTCCTTGGAAGTTTGTCTTCTTCTAAGTGTACCACACCAACCACTTGTACAATATGATGGGTAACTCACAGAAAAAGTACTCGTGAGGACTGTCGTGTATGTATCTCTCCAACCACTTGTCCATCGTTATTCTAGAGTTCTAGTTTTCTCGTAGCTTCCGATCAAACCAATATTGAATTTTCGGTAGCGTCGGATGCCACATATCCTCCTCTCAGTCGCAGCAAGGTCCCGACAACATAACCATTTGTTGGTGCAAACCCAACCAACAAAACCCAGTCGACAAGGGTTCCTACTCTGTCGATGCTCAACTCGCCATGATCCCCCTGAGCACCGTCCTAGACAGGTTTTACCTTGTATAGCAACACCCACGAAGTGAATGAAGTCTCACCTGAGATGTTCGAGGGAGGGCTAACGGAACCAAGTTTCCACAGAATATAAGAGGACTATGGGCATCGACAATTCATCAACTTATCTACTAGGTCTGACTAGTTAATTAGTCATCAATAGAACCATTCATCTTTTCTCTTTAAAATATTGCATCATTCATTCTTAATAGAAATAACCACACTTTTGCGCAAACACATATAATAAGATAGCATTACTCATAAGAAATAAACATCGCATCATAGATCCATGTCACACACATTCACCATTGGATTCACAGAAACAGAAAGACAAAAAAAAAGACAAAAAGATAACAATATTTCATATCAATTTGGTTTTCTCATATTAATTATGCGCAATCAATCACATATCCAAAACAGACAGCAATACAAATGAGTCTCAAACTCTCAATTCTCATTCTATGATTGTTTCTATTCTTCCTAGATCCTTTTCACATTTACAATACTTCTTCTATTTATAGGCTTGCACCTTTACATTCATGGTCCACTTCTAACTAACTTTTAACCAATTCTTAACTGAATCTACAAAATAATGACCCATATCTGCAAAATATGGTCCAAAAGTACAAAAATTGACATAAAATATTCAAAATAGTCTATCTTCCACCTTACGCACCATCTTTCACTTGTGCGGTGTCTTTTGAGCTTGCGCAGCATCCGCAATGCTATGAAATTGAGTTACCCCAAAACCCCTACCAACAGGCCCCCAATAAAATCTTGTGGCTTGCCCTCGAGCCATGTTATTTGGACATGGTGTACTCTTTAATTTTTAGCTTGAAATCATCTTACTACTGAGTGATCTCCTTTACCTGTGTTTTAATTTTCTCAGCAAGTTCCTGACTTTCGAGCAAATCCTGCTTTAATGGGTGCTCCACCAGCTTTGCATTTACTTCCTGCATTCCCTCCTGCATAGCCTGCAGTGCAGCGACTGCTTTCACCAACAATTGGGCTCCAATTTCTTGGAACTCATCAAGCTGGTCATTGCAATTTCGTTGTCGCTTCTGAGCCTTTCCAACTCGTTGTTGTAGCTCCTTTAATTCTAAAGACCATGTAATTGAAACAATTGGTGGCATTGTCCTCAATGTCATCTTCAGTGTTTCCAATTGTCCCTCTGCTTCTTGCAATTACTTTGTCAATTGCTCTAACCGTTCATCTTGAACGACACTACCCCAAAATTGTGCCATCGCTTCAGTAATATTTTTGGCCTCCTACTCCATTTCTTCAAATTGTGTTGCTATCTCCTCAATGGCATCCTTTCATTCTGCAATTTGCTATGGTGATGTGTCTGGGTACACTAGAGCATTCAAAATACTATTGTCCAACTGCAACTGCGTGATAAATTCCTTGAGTCACTTTGCCTTTTCTACTGTAGCCAACTCCATAGTGTTTTCATGGATGTACTGATAAGCATCTGTAACAACCTCTTCCACTTACCCACAACTAGCAAAAAGATGCACCTTCTCAACAACAAAGTGGTCGGTTTCTTTCTTCAATTCTGTAATCTCTTCTGCAGTCTTTGTCTTTAGCTCTTTGGGTTCCTTCTTCAGTGTCGCAATTTCATGCGCTCTATCTACCATCAATGTTTCCTTTGCATGGTGCAATTCCTCTACCTATTTCCACAACACCTCCTCTTCCTCTTGCGACCGCAAGTACTGGCACTGATATCCTTTTGTCGATCGGCCAACTCCTAGTTGGAGACCCATTGCATGTGTACTAAGGTCTAGGTGGACAAATTATTGATATCCACCGCAACATTCTGCAGTAAGGATTTCACATCCTCTCATCCAGCATCAATCGCAGTCGAGGGAATATGAACATTCCTAACCCATAGCTCAGTGCTAATTGATGCATAGTCCTGCACAGCTACGCTCTCTTGTGCTTGTTTCAAAACAGCATTGTTTATAGAATCTACCTTGGTCCATACCTCAGTGAATCCTTCCTGGGCAGACTTCTTCATTTATCTTGTTGCAATATCTGTTGTGTCTACGGCCTTAATAAATCATTGTATTTGTGCCTCCATTGTTGATATTGTGTTGTTGCTCGCATCCTGCTCCATTCATCTCTTAGTCCTTATGTCCTTAAGGATGCATTGCGCCTCTGTTTTAGTCTCTGTCGATGATTCTCCATTGAACTCATAGTGACTCTGTTGGTCAACTCTTCGTACTGGATCGTCGGGTGCATCTACTAGTGGTCCTACAGATACTTCGTTGGCACTAACTAGCTCCCACCATGCTGCAGGCCAGTCATTAATCGTCGCATCCAATTCCTCATTCGTCACCTTGTAAGACATGGGTAACCATTGTTTATCTGGGTTGCATCAAGCTTGCACATGAATGGTGTGCGATCCGATGGTGAACCGAGTGATCCTCCAATATTTGGTTGTGGCCACATTGGACAGTCAGGGAACTTTGATAGCTATTTCTTGCAGCGCTTCCCAGTATCCCCAAAATTGGGTCACGCAATCCTCTTTCCTACTAGGCTCCTTGACCCACCACAGGTTTTGATACCTTGCACCTTTACATACCTTAACTGCTTCAACCTCCATCCCTTGGTAATCCACTGGCTCCATCCAGGCCACTAAGGTGATGAGGATCAATAGTCAACTATATGTGAAAGGTCACTCTCCATCCTGAATGGCTACCGCGTCCTATGTCACTTGGTTCAGCAAGAAGAGGGACCAGTTCATTTTTACCCCTTCTGTGCATTGTTGTGCACACATAATCACCCCTGAAATGCACTGGATAGGTCAGTTCTTGTGGACAATCTTGCTTGCTAAGATCCTGGCGCCAATACGTACCATGCGGTCGTTGATGTTATCAATGCGATACACTCTTCCATCGCTCTACAAGTCATACTTCAGCTTCAACTGTGCAGCAAGGCTCTTATCATTATCCCTACCTTTGAAATATTGCAATGGGTCTGGCCCATCCTTTGGAAACCCCGTGATATCCAAGATCAAATCCACTGTGATTGCGACTGGCATGTCCAACCACAATGTCCCTCCATGAAAGAAATCCAAGAATTGCTTGACACAAGCATTTGCTTCATTCAGCCACCCAAAATGTGGCATGTTGATGAGCCCTAGAAATCCAGCTTTATCCAACCCCTGCACCCATGGCTATGGGATACACACTATGGCCCCTCCTGCGACTAAGGGTAACGACTCATAAGTCTCATTTTCGACATGCTGTAACACCAACAGGTCATGTTCATCATACTTAATCTTCATTAATGCTTGTACAATATCTGTGGTGCACACCATCCCTTTTGGTAGTGGTGGCATCTTCGGCTGACACTTTTGGTTCTTGGTTAGCCACCAAGGCTACGTATTGGGTTTGTTGGGAGCGATGTATCCTGGGATGTCCTTAATGGAGACCTCAGTTTGGACCACTAAGTCTATAGCACCAGAGCTAGATGGCCCCGTCTGGGTGGCTATGTCTTCTTGCACTCTCGTAGATGTTTGTGTATGCCTCTTCATCGACGCTAGGGAGCTAGGCTTCTGCCCTCGTCTCTTCTTCATCGGGATAAATGACGATCTAACCTACATACTAGAAATTTCTTCAACAATGGTAACTGGTCTGATTGGCGAGCCCCTCTCACTTGAAATATCTATGGTGTATGGGGTGCTCTTCATGCCGCAACAATTCCCCACAGCCATGACACACCCTCTTCTTCACTCTACAACTCTCACAATTCACTCGGTAGCTCTGGAACTTAATTTTGCCTCAACGATCCTTGCAACTCGACTTAGCATAGTGGTTCTTTCAATCCTCATTGAGCACCTTCTTATAGCATCTAGTTGATCCATTCTAATCATTATTGAATCAACCACAACCATCGTCACCAAAGCATGCATTAACATCCCGAATCTGTCGTAGATCTTGTCAACCCAACTGTCAAATCCGCCATCAATATGCGTCGCTTCAATAAGCGGTGTCAATTAACTGTATTAATTATTCTTCATTTATTGTTGATTTGACTGCATTGTGACCCTATAGTTATTGTGACAGATTTTCCTAACTGTGCTACTGACTAGCCTACTTGCACATCCACTTCTTCCTGGTGCACCCTTCCTCTAGCTATCTATACCTCTCTCTTTTTTTTCTTTTTTCCTTTTTTTTCATTGCGCAGTGGCTCAAGCACTATGTGATTCTGGCCCTATCCTATAGGGCTTCAGTGGGCTACCGTACACCAGTTTTGGCAGCACCGCTCCATCTAATTGATGTATTTAAATTTCCTCCCAAGAAGCAATGGAATTAATAATATATGGACCTAACCAATGCATGTGTAACTTACCTGGATGCTACAGGAACTTGCTATCATATAGCAACACCAAACCTCCTTGTTGAAACTATTTGTTCTTTATGTGGGGATCATGCCAAGCCTTATGTCGATCCTTATCGATGTGCTAATGGAAACCGACAATAAAGCGGTCCTCTTTAATCTATATCAACTAAACCACATGATCCTCTATATCTACTTCATCATCCATGCTCATCATGGATGTAATGTGCAGACTGGGAACAGTGTATTCCATAGGCATGACTTCCTCTTTCCCATATACCAATTTGAACGGTGTATGCCCCGTCAATCTTTTGAAAGTGGTGCAATATGCCCACAATACTACTGGAATATTCAAATCCCAATCATCTCGGTTAGCATACATACCTTTTTAAGTCCATGCTCGAAGATTTTGTTGAAGGATTTTACAGTACCATTTTCCTGTGGATGATATGGGGTACTTTTCTTGTGTTGTATCTGTAACTCCTTCGTTAGCGCGTTTACTGTGTGGTTGATGAAATGACTACCCTAGTCAATCATCAATATCCTTGGGCATCCAAACCATGTCACAATATTATCAAATAGGAACCTTGATGTTGTCACAGCGGTGCAATCCACAACTGGTGTGGCTTTTGCCCACCGTGTCAAGTAATTTGTTGTTGTGATTATGTACCGTGCACCAGTTATCTTCCCATGTGGGTTAATTGGACCCACAAAATCCACGACCCAGCTATCAAAAGGCTGCAAAGTTAGTTGTGGTGCTAGCAGAATCTCATCTCGTCGTGATGGTTTTCCAGTCAGTTGACAGACATTGCAGCTCCACGCATAATCTGTCGCATCATTATGTAAGGTGGGCCACTAGAACCCTGTGCAAGTCACCTTTCTCACAGTAGCTCGTCCTTGTAGTGTCCACCAACAACTCCTGCGTGGGATTCCTCTAAAATGTCTCCTTGTTTATTGGGCAGAACACATCGCCTCAAAATTTCATCTAGTCCAAGCTTATGTAAGTGTCCATCAATCAATTGGAAATCAAAAGCTTTAACCATCAACTGCTTCTTTTGACTTGTTGAAAATTCCTCTTATGCAATTGTCATTGCCAAAAATTGGATTATGTGAGCGTAGTAGTCATCTGCCATATCAACTCTAAATAAATGCGCATCGGACAATCCTTCTTCAATGTTGCTGGTCTCCTCACCTATCTCAATTCGAAATAAATGATCGGGGCCAGAATTCAAGCGACCCGGATTCACAATTATTTCAAAATCAAACTCCTGAAAGAGAAGTATCAAGCAACATATCTTCCCCAGTAACAAACACTTATTGACTAGGTACTTCAAAGTAGCATGGTCGGTAAACATCTTGAAATGGCCACCTAAAAGGTAATGTCTGAATTTTTGCAGTGCATATATCATCGCCAGACCTTCTCGCTCTGTGGTCGTATAGTTTTTCTCATCAATTGACAACTTCTGACTAGCGAAATTGATCCAGTGATCGAGGTCTCATTCACCTGGCTGTGCGAGCACTACTCCTAGTGCAACATATGATGCATCAACATGGACATAGAACTCCTTGTTCTAGTCTTGGAACATAAGTATCGGTGTTGAATCCATCTTGGCCTTCAGTGTGTCGAATATTCCTTGATATTTTGGACTCCATACAAATGCAGCATATTTCTTCAATAGTTTCTCCATAGGGGCAGTAATCACAACATATCCTCTGATGAATTTGTGATAATACCCAGTGTACCCCAGTGTCACCCTAAGCATCTTCACATTTTTCAGTGGTGGCAAGCTTAGAATGAGCAGCTATATTCGCAGGTTCAACCAGTAATCCTTGCTTGCACACAATGTGACCCAACAACATCCCAAATGGTGCACAGAAAATACACTTCTTGGAGTTCAATGCGATCTGATGCTGTTGACATCTTTCTAGCATCAGTTTTAGGTTTTCCAGATGATCCTTAATTAGACCATACATTCTCTAGTCATCCATATAAACTTGTACGAACTTCTAAATGAAATCGTTGAATGTAACAACAACAACCTAGGAGAATATCGCAAGTGCATTCTTCAATCCAAAGGGCATCACTATGTATTGGAAGCAGCCGCATTCAGTGACAAATGTTGTTTATGTCGATCTTCCTTTGCAATTCTTATCTGGTCATAACCAAAAAATCCATCTGTAAAAGAGTACATCTCCTGACCGTGTACTCCTTCGAGTACTTCATGTGTGAATGGTGTTGAAAACGAGTCAAGCATACAAGAATCATTCAGTTTTCTTAGGTCGACACAGATTCAAACTTCACCAGTTTTCTTGTCTTGGACCACCATAGGACTGATCCATTATGATTCTTCCATTGGCTCAATTATTCCAGCGTCCAAAATTCGGTTGAGCTCAGCCTTTACTCTTTATTTGTATCGTGGATTCATGCGATACGGTCTATGTCTTACTGGTTTCACATTGGGCTTTAATGGAATCTTCATTTCTCCCAGATCACCCAGTATTCCTTTCATTTCAAACAATTTGGTTGGAAACAAATCTTGGAATTCATGTAGCAGATCCATGATCTTTTCCATAGTCTTTTTGTCCCAGTAATCCCCAACACTTGCAACTTTTGGGTTATCCTTCATCCCAATGTTAAATTTTCTAATCTTTAACTGTTGATTCATGGGATCAGCTGGTATATCTGGTGCTAGGACATCCCTACTTCCTTCTGTTTCCATAATATTTATATTTTGTATCTCATCGGCATCCTCAGGTTCTCCAAACACATTATAACATTCCATCATTCACTGCATGTGGCAATGCGCATGTACATCTATTGGATATGTAACTGGAACTACTTTTAATACCACATCCCAGATGATCTGAAGTGAATTATGCACATCGGGATTGGCATCCACGAAACAAAAGGTATGATCAAAGCAAATTGTCAATTCCTCCCAAGTGGTTTTTCTCTATGCAACTATGCCAATATATACCACGGTCTTGGCATTTCATCCAATGTGTGGACAAAGGCGTGGAACCATTCATCCTTTGGTCATGATTCCCATAATGTTTGGTATTCCATCAAATGGCCTCTAGGGTCATTCTTCCCATTGTAAGTCCCAGTATGATAGATTTTTGCATCACCAAAGTGCACAATCACCAACCGTCGACACTGTGCCCATCCAGTAATTGTTTTTTATGAGTCACCCACTAGTGTGTTGGGGTAGGCTTCAGTTCCTTTTCCAGGTCCAACATTCATTATGGTTCTAATACCTTCTCTTTGAACTCCATTAAGAATGCAGAAAGCTCAGGTAGCCCTTCGTAAATTGGTAATTTGACAATCTCAGTCGCTACATTGAACAGCGAATGCATGATCATACCACACTTCCTGAAGGACACCTCATGCATGTAGTGTTTCCAATTTTCTAACGCATCGTTAGAATCAGAAGACACAAACCTAGCGCTACACCAAATGAGTTCTCCGTTAGCAGTTGGGTGGATGTAATCTTTGGAAATATTGTAAGAATGATCCCATCCCCTGACAACTTCATCTTTTACTGGTTCAATATATCTCCATCCTTCATTTTGATCCATAGGAGCGATGACTCTGATGTCTTGATTCTCAAATTTCATCATCTGCTTCTTGAATTTAATCACTTCTATACTATCATTGGCCCATCCAATCCTTATTAATGTGGGATAAGGGCCTCCACCATCAACAATTTCAATAAGATTGAAATTGGCATACGTCTTCATAGCTTCAACATCGACGGCCAGGTTTGACACACGTCTGATTGGTTGTACTTTGACCTAATTAGCCAAGCGTAGATGCATGGGGGACCAACCCAACATCGGCCTCCACATTTTCTGCCAGGTTTTCTTTGTCATAATATTCACATCTAATCCCAGATCCAGAATGATCAAATCTACTTCATAGTCCCCAATTTGAATGTTCATGCGCATCTCCTTGCTCATCTTTTTCTTATGTAAAGAGTTCACCACAAAGTCATTCTACTCCTTACCCGAGCCGTGCAATAAATTCTCAATCTCGGCTAGAGAATTGGAATCTCTTGCTAGGTACAAGCAACTCTCAAAGAAGTGTTGTAAGGTACCGTGCTACCATGATGGTCCTGCCTCCAACGAAAAATCAAAAGCGGAGGGCATTTCATGGACAGGTGACTTACCAGGATTTCTTCCGATCGCATCCCGATATCCAAAAAAAAAAAATTTAGTTGTGATATCAAACGGCTCCTTATTTTTCCCAGCCAATCAAATCTGTGGGTGGGGTCCATCTTCTCTAGTCATTGGACCTTTGTGGGTGATGATGGAAACGTCAACATCATCTACTCTGGGCTCTGTTGAGATCGTCACAACTGTCGATCCTTAATTTTGGTTCATCAGCGAATAATGGTGCATTGGTGGATTCTGATTTATTGGCAGGTTCATTGGTTGATTCACGGTCTGAGTCTGAATTGGAACTTGATTCTGAGCCTGGTTCTGCAATTTATTCTAGTTTTGTAGTTGATTTTGATTTTGCAACTAAGGAATGTTCCTGGCCTACCATCTTGATATTAGCTGTGGGAAGTTCTCTACAGTATGATCAATTGTGGTGTAGTATGTACATGAAAATTGTAATTGTGGGAAATCTCTCTAGTAATGTCCAAATACCCCACAATTGTAACACTGGATAGGTCCATGACCTCATCCTCCTACTCTTCCTCGGAATCCTCCTTATTGTTGGTACTACAGCTGAGCCAATTGTTGTGGTGGGGGATTTGGTTACTGATGAACATAGTACATTGCTTAAACATACTGTGGTTGTGGCTGATCCATCACCATTTGACTATACTACGGTTGAGGTGCAAACTGTAGCTGCGGTGCAAACTACGGTTGCAGATGTGATTGTATAAATTGCATCTTGTGGCAGTGGTGTATACTGTGGTTGAGGTCAAGAGTTTACCACTTGATTTTGTGGTTGTTGTTGTTGTACTGCACGATGATCTTCACCCTTCACAAAGTATGAGTCGTATGTCCTTTCTCGAAGCAGGTCATATGCACGATAGTCTTTATCTTCATTCCCCACAGATCGACAAAATGAACAATATAGGTTTGTTGGCTTCGACACCATCTTTTGCATGTAGCTACATTCTTATTGTCAGTGCCCATAGACTTGAAATATGTGACACCATGGTACGTTGTCGCAAATCAGTAGGTTCAGCACCCTAGATAATAGATAATTTCGAAAGTTAGGGCAAGTACCTTTAGTCTGTCCATCTGTGTGACAACGAGTTCACCAAAGGTCTTCATGATTCTCTTTCCCTTTCTTGATTTCTTGCAACTGAAGCATTAAGTTCGCTAGTTGCACCTAGATTTGGTTCATACCAGCTGCATTCTCCCCAATAGGTGAAGCTTCTAACTTCATTACGATCTCCAGAGCCTCGCTCTAAGTCGCGATCTTCTGTTGCATGAGTGGTTGCCATATATGAGGTACCAATGCTGCAATAAACCATTCCTTATGCTGAACATCACTCATATCGAAACTAAATATTGCCATCAGTGTCTTAAATCTTTGATCAAAGTCCCAAACAGTCTCATTAGGAAATCGCTTAATCTCTTTTACCTCAGTAATATACTATGCTTCATATTTTGGTTTTCGGAATTCTTCAATCAATCCTCTCTTGAATTCATCCAATGTTTTTGTAGGGGTCCCCGTAGGAATTGTATAAATTTCATGTACCAATCCAGTGCACAACCCCGAAGAGTAGTCACCAATTGGACTTTCTTAACGTCGTCATCTGTGGCCTACCTGATAGCCCACACTGCCTCACATAGAAACCAATACTGCTCAGGATCGTCAGTCCCATTTCCATGGAAGAAAAGTAACTTTGTATCGTTGCCCGCCATCATGGAAATTCCTCCTATATATGCTGATCTAATACTAGAATGTTGTTGGCACGTCGGGCAAGTTGATGTAGAATTCATCCCATGTGGTCTTCCTTAACGGTCTTGTGTTTCGTTCACAGCAGGACCTTCCCTGTCCTCTGCCTCTTCTCTTGTCAAAACCTTGCTCCTCCCCTTGTAAAACCACTTTCTTCATCGGCTTCCCTGATAGTCTCATAGAAACTTGCACCCATCTACCCCTTATCTCTCCATTCATCTCCCCCTTTTTTCGTGGTATCCACTACCTCCGCACACCGGAGTTCTACTACTTGAGCTGCATCTTCAGTATACCCTTTTCATAGACAAGCATCTTAATTGACAATTGTAGAGACAACAAGAACTTACCTCTAGGTACATTGAAAAAATTTCTTTCTGCTTCATTGTAGGAATTGGTGGTGTCGACTTCGAATTTAGTGATATATCCCTCTAGGATAATATCCATACAAACCTCAACAGCTCACGATAATTTGTTGCTAGTTTCCTGCAACTCCTAGATCAACTTAGGGGTCCAGGATGTTATCTCTCCTCCTTGGAAGTTTGTCTTCTTGTAAGTGAACCATGCCAACCACTTGTACAATATGATGGGAAACTCACAGAAAAATTATGCATGAGCACCGTCATGTATGTATCTCACCAACCACTTGTCCATCGTTAGTCCAAGGTTCTGGTTTTCTGCTTCAACAAATTCTTGTAGCTTCTGATCAAACCAATATTGAATTTTCAGTAGTGTCAGATGCCACATATCCTCCTCTTAGTCGCAACAAGGTCCCGATAGTGAAACCATTTGTTGGCACAAACCCAACAAACAAAACCGAGTTGACATGGGTTCCCACTCTATCGACGCTCAACTCGCTATGATCCCCCTAAGCATCGGCCCAGACAATTTTTACCCTATCCAACAACACCCGCGAAGTGGATGAAGTCTCACCCGAGATGTTTGAGGGAGGGCTAAAGGAACCAAGTTTCTGCGGAATAGAAGAGGACTATGGGCATCGATAATTCATCAACAATTCTACCATATTTGTCCAGTTACTTAGTCATCAATAGAGCCATTCATATTTTCTCTTTAAAAGATTGCATTATTCATTCTTAAATGAAATAACCACATTGTTGCACAAACAGATCTAAGAAGATAACATTACTCATAAGCAATAAACAACACATCATAGATTCATGTCGCACACATTCACCATTGGATTCACAGAAACAGAAAGACAGAAAAAGACAAAAAGATAACAGTATTTCAGATCAACCTTCGTCTTCTCATATTAATTCTGCGTAATCAATCACATATCCAAAATAGATAGCGAGTCAATTGAGTCTCAAACTCTCAATTCACATTCTCTAATTGTTTCTATGCTTCCTATATCCTTTTCACATTTACAATACTTCTTCATTTATAGGGTTGTGCCCTTACATTCATGGTCTACTTCTAACTAACTCTTAACCAATTCTTAACTGAATCTACAAAATAATCACCCATATCCGCAAAATATGGTCCAAAAGTACAAAAAGTGACATAAAATATTCAAAATAGTCTATCTTCTGCCTTATGCGCCATATTTCACTTACGCGGTGTCTTTGAGCTTGCGCAGCATCCGCGATGCTACACAATTGAGTTACCCCAAAACCCCTACCAACACTCTGTCGATAACTAATTTCTCAAGTGTTTCAAAAACGGTGTCTTGTATGACAATAAGGATTTCAGGGATAAAGAATCCCATTGAGGCAAGAGATTGGGGAGTGGTTACAAAAGAAGTGCTTGAATAAGGCATGGTTTTGATGCTTTATTTCATAGTCTGTCCAATTTCCTACTTTATTTCATCCAACAGCTCAATAATTCGGGCCCACTCAACCAAAGGAGACAATTTGAGATGTTCATTGATATCTGAAATAAGATGAGTGATATTTTTACTTGATTGAAATCGGAAAATAACAACATTCCTCGCAACAATTGTGCATTGTTGCACCACTTATGAAAGCAATCATGGGAAAAAATAAAAAATAAAAAAGTAGAGAAACATGCCTTCATTTGTTTCAAATTTGTGTCCTTGACGGAGTAAGCTATCACTGGATGGCGTCGGGTGGGCCTTGGTGCAAATCGTCGGGTAGATAGCCACACTTCGATTTTTATAATCAGGTTTTCAAAAAGTTAGTGCATAATGCATAGAGATTATAACCACGTAATAATTATGCTTCTTTAAAAATAGAGTTTATCGGAGTGTATGATAATGGTGTGTATTGTAATATTTGGTAAGGTATAGGTGATTTCTTTCCTTTGAACAAACGTTTCACTTTGTATTTCCTTCTTTGAATTATCTTTTCCTTGAAAATATTTTTGAAGTCAGGGTGCATGACTTTTTGCTTTGAAAAATAATTTTTTCCTTATGAAAATCTTTTTTAAGTCAAGGCACATGACTTTTTTCTTTGAATAATCCATTTTCCTCGGTTCGTGAGTGGAGACCAGTGCATCTCAATTATCTTTATTAAAGGAAAATTCACTGAAAGTTCACTCCATTTTATTTTTATTTTCATAGTGTTATTCATTTGAAATTTATTAGCACAGGATTCCCATCTCTAAATTGTGTATCTCATTCATTCGATTCAATCCAATCTTTCTTCATTTAGAAAGTATTAGTGCAGGATCGTGTAGTACATTCACCTGGTAGCACATTTATCAGCGTGGGATCATGTAGCACATTTATCAGCGTAGGATCGTGTAGCACATTCATCAAGAAAACCAAGACACATGTCAACCGGATCAATCCCATTTAAAGACACATGTCACACATATATTATGAACATCATGAAATGATTCATTGTCAGTGTCTTTTATTCAGAATAAAGATCAGATGCATAGTTTGGAATGAAGATGGACTAATAGAGGATATTTTTACTGACTGAGAAAAAATGAGAGGTAGAATCTCTTGGAGTCTCTATTATGTCTCATGATATTTCCATTATTCCCTCTTGATTGTTCTGCAATCTCACACTCTTGAAAGTTGTTTTTCTCCCAAAATTGCATGATCCTTCTTAATGAAATTTAAGTTTCATTTTATAGAGGGGACTCTTTTCTAAATACTAATTCTCTTTTTTTTTGAAGATCCCATTTATTCCATTTATTTCCAAAAGTGATTTTCCTCACTGATTATTTCGACTTTCTACTAAGGTTTCTATTTTGACTACCCAACTGAATTTTGTTCTCATCCATGTTGAGTCAAACCCTGATGTGCGGACCCATGCCTTGATTTCTTCCATGGTCAAGTAGGCTTCCCAAGATGTGGTATGGTAGGTTTTCTAGGGTGATGGAATATTTGGTGCAACGCTAGCATGGTTCTTCTTCTTTTCACAGACCAGGATGAGCACTTCTTTAGATTATTTTCCCCTTTAATGGCCAAAATTTTGAATTTTCCAAGTGGCTCATAATCATTGTAGAAATTTTGAAGTGACGTGACATGATATCATCCAGGTGTATGGGGGGATGTGTCAATCATGGCTTGGTGCATGTGGATCCTATGTGTTGTTGGCAAGGGGTTGGGGTAAGTTTTGCAGCATCGCGGATGCTGCGCAAGACAAAGATAGCGCGATAGGCAGAAGATAGACTAATTTTGATTATTTTGTGTCACTTTTTGTACTAGTTGACCATTTTTTGTGGATATTGGTCATTAGTCAATTAAATCAGTTAGGAGTTAGTTATAAGTGGACCATGAATGTAAAGGCACAAGCTTATATATAGAAATAAGTTGATATCGATGGATAGGGGATGGAGACGGATGGATGCATCGAGAACAAGTTGTGATCTGTCTGAGATGAATTGCTATCTGTTTTGATCTGTGGGTGATTGCGCATAAGTAATATGATAAGAAGGATGTTGATTTGAATCATTGTTGTCTTCTTTTATCTTTTCCTATTTTTTTTCCTGCAAACTCGATGATGAATGCTAAGCAAAATGGCTCTAAGATGTGATGTTTATTGTTTATGAATGGTGTTATCTTCACTGGTAGATTTGTTCCAGTTATAAATGAATGATGTGCAATGATGAATGGTTTTGTTAAAGAAGTTGATCTAATCTGGTTAATGAACTGATGAACTATTGATGCCCTAACCCTCTTCTATACTGTGGAAACTTGGTTCTGTCATCCCTCCCTTGAACATCTCGGGTGAGACCTCATTCACTCTGCGGGTGTTTCTAGAAGGGGTAAAACCCATCTGGGCTAATGCTCAGGGAGATCATGGTGAGTCAAGTGTCGACAGAGGGGACCCCTATCGACTGGGTTTTTTTGGTTGAGGGTATAGCTAGAAAATGGTTCCGTTGTCTAGACCTTGTTGTGACTGAGAGGAGGGGATTTGGCATCCAACGTGACCAGAAATCCAATATTGGTTTGACCAGAAGTTGTGAGAGTTTACTGAAGCAGAAAATCAGGACTTGGGATTGACCACAGACAAGTGGTTGGAGAACTACATACACAACGGTCCACACAAGTATTTTTTCTGTGATTTTCCTATTATATTGTACGAGTGGTTGATGCATTTCACATACAAGAAGAGAAATTTCCAAGGAGGAGAATCACCCTCTTGGACCCCTGAAAAATCGGGCATCATGAGTTGTTGAGTTCTGGCTGGATAGTATCCTGGATGGATATATCACTAAATTTGTTGTCGACACTTGGAAAATCCTACAACGAAGTAGGATGGGAATTCTTCAACGGACCCAGAGGTAGGTTCTTCTTGTCTTACAATTGTCAATTAAAATTCTTATTTGTGAGAAGGGCATACTGAAAATGCACCTAGAGTAGTAAAACTCTAGTGTGTGGAGGTGGTGGATGTCGTGACTAAAGGGGAGAGACAAATGGGAAGGTAAAGGGTAGATGGGTGCAAGTTTCGACAAGACTATGAGGGAAGCCGAGGAAGAGAGTGGTTGTATACAAGGAGGAGCAAGGTTTCGACAGGAGAAGAGGCAGAGGACAGGGGAAGGTACTGATGCAATCGAAATGCAAAACCATGAAGGACAACCACACAGGACGAAGTGACCCTACAACGACGAAGAGGATGACCCGACCTAGACTACACCCAGCACAGTAGCAAGATCAAACCCCAACAGCACTGTGCCCACACCTCTACGCACCACTTCAAACTCAGGAAGAAACACGAACTCTACATCAACTTTCCCGGCATGTCAACATCAATCTCATGGTAGATCAGCGTCTATAGGAAGAAGGTTGAGGATGGCAAGAGACGACGCTAAGTTACCTTTGTTTCATGGGAACGGGACTGGTGATCCCGAGCAGTACTGGTTCCTCTGCGAGGAAGTATGGACAGTTCTACAGACCACCGATGATGATGTCAAGAAAGGCCAACTGACGACTACCCTGTGGGGTCGTGTGCTATATTGGTTCATGAAATTCATTTAGGTTCCTGTGGGGACACCTACTAAAACATTAGACAATGTCCAGCAAGGACTAATTGATGAATTCCAGAAGCCTAAGTCTGAGGCTCAATATATTATTGAATTGAAAGAGATCAAGTAGTTTCCTAATGAGACTATGTGGGACTTCAACCAAAGGTTCAAGACATTGATGACACGAGTCATCTTTGAGATGAGTGATGTCCAGCACAAAGAGTGGTTTATTGCAGCCCTGGTACCTCATATACGGCAGCCACTGATGCAGCAGAAGATCGCAATATAGAGTGAGTCTCTAGAGATTGCAATGAAGTTGGAAGCTTCATTGGTTGGAAAGAGTACATTTGGCATGAATCAAATCCAAGCGTAGTTGGAAAATATAACAATCCAATTACAATATATCAAGAAGGAGAAGGAATATCACAATGATCTTTGGTGTACTTGGTGTCATGTAGATAGGCACATCAAGGACAACTGCCCTAGTTTTTGAAATTATCTAGTATCAGGAGCACCAAATCCATTAAGTTGTGGCAGCGTACCATGGTGTCACATATGTCAATTTTATGGGCACCGGCATGAGGAGTGTAGCTACATGTAGAAAATGGTGTCAAAACCAGCCAATCTATATTGTTCTTTTCGTAAATCGGTGGGACATGAAGACAAAGACTGTCGTGCATACGATTTATTGTAGGAGAGAGCATATGGTTCATAATTTGTGAAGGGAAAAGACCCTTGCATCGTTCTACAGTCACAGATGAAACCTCATATAGTAAATGATCGACCATAGTATACACCACCACTACCAATGCAATTTATCTCGTCGCATCCGCAACCACAGTTCACACCACAACCGCAATTTTCGCCGCAGCTGCTGTACAGTCAAATGACGATGCCTCAATGATAGCCACAGTATGTTCAAGATACCTAATATGTTCAGCAACAGCCAAATCCCATGCCGAAACAAATGGCTCAGCCACAGTACCAACCACAATGATGATTCTGAGGAGGATTCTGAGAAAGAGGAGGAGGATTCATACGAAGAGGAGGACGAAGTCACATATCATTCCAATGCTATAATTGTGGGGTATTTGGGAACTATCAGAGGGATTTTCCACACTTGTAATGCTCATATTTCATGGAGACTAATAACGCAGTCGAAAACTGCCCACAACTAATCGCAAGATGGCAGGTTGGGAACATTCCTCAATTGCAGAGCCCAAATCAGGTCCAGACTCAGAATCAGCTACAAACCCAAAACCAGTTGCAGCTGCATAATCAAGTTCCAATCCAAAACCAAATAGTGAACCAACCTATGAACCCTCCACTGAACTAGAATCTGCTGCTAACTCAGAATCCCCCAATGAACCAAAATCAAGGACCAACAGTCGCAACGATCTCTGCAGAAACCAGAACAGCAGATGTTAATGTTGTCGTTGTCACCCAAGTGGGAGCCACAATAGGAGGTGATGGGCCCTACCCATATATTCGACTGGCTAGACAAAACAAGGCACCATTCAATATCACAATGGAAAAGGAGACATTTCCTGGCGCACAGGATGTGATCAAAAGAAATCTTGGTAGGTCGCCTGTCATTGAAATGCCTTCCGCTTTTGATTCTACACTAGAGGAAGGACCATAGCGACAGCATGGTACCTTGCAGCATTTCTTTGAGAGTTGTCTATTGCTAGAAAAAGACCCAGATGCCTTGGCTGAGATTGAAAATTTGTTGCGTCGCCCAGGAAAGGAGTCAGTAGTGAACTCTCTACATAAGAAAAAGACAAGCAAGGAGATGCCTATGAATATTCAGATTGGATACTATGAAGTCGACTCCGTCATTCTTGATTTAGGGTTGGACGTAAATATCTTAACAAAGTAGATATGGGAAAATATGGGGCAGCCAACATTGGGATGGTCCCTAGTGCATCTACGACTAGATAATCAGGCGAAGGTGCAACCAATTGGATGGGTGTCTAACCTGGTTGTAGATGTTGAAGGTATGAGGACTCGGGCCGATTTTGATGTAATATAGGTTGTTAATGGTGAAGGCTCCTACCCTGCTCTTCTAGGGGTTGGATGGGCCAATGATAGCATGGTAGTTATTAACTTCAAGAAAAGGATGATGACTTTCGAGAACCAAGATATTTGGGTCATCGCACCTATGGACCCTCATGAGGGTCGGCGATACATTGAACCAGTAAAAGATGAATTTAACAGGGGGTGGGATCATCCCTACGATATCTCTGAAGATTATATTCACCCCATAACCGACAAAGAACTCGGTTGGTGCGGCGCTAGTTCTGCGACTTCTTATTCTAAGGATGCGCTGGAAAGTTGGAAAAATATGATGCATGAGGTGTCCTTTAGGAAGTGCGGATTAATCACATAGTCATTGCGCCATGTCGTGACTGATATTGTGGAATTACTCGTGTATGAATGGTTTCCTGAACTTTCTACGTTCTTAAGGGACTTTGAATAAAAGGTCTCGGAATCGCAGCGAATGTTGGCACTAGAGGAACCACTAAAGGCTAATCCAGAGCGCTAGTGGGAAACTCACAAAAATACAATTACGGGATGGTCCCAGTGTTGACACTTGATGACAGTTCACATCGACGATGTAGAGGCATAGCATGCTGGGAGGTGTGATGGAAGGAATTATCCTAGCGGCCATTTGATGGAATGCCAAACATTGTGGGCATTGTGACTCAAGGATGAATGGGTCCATGCCTTTGTTCACACACTGGATGAAATGTCAAGGTCGTGGTACATATCAGCAGAGCTAGGAAGAGAAATAATTACTTGGGAGGATCTGACTATTTTATTTTTGCAGACCTTTAGTTTCACAGATACCAATCCAAGTGTCAACAATGCGCTACAGATCATCCGGGATGTGGTATTGAAGGTGGTTCTGGTTGCATATCCAGTCGATCCACATGCACACTATCATCTACAGTCCATGATGGAGTGTTACAACATGTCTGGTGAACCTAAAGATGACTATGAGTCGTGGAACATTAATATTCTGGAGACAGAAGGAAGTAGGGATGTTGCAACACTAGATGTACCAACAGACAATGCATGGAGTTGCGATGTATGTCAACGCATTGGGAGAACGTCATGACGAGATGAGATGTTGCTAGGACTGCAGGTGAATTTGCAACCTTTTTAGAAGTGGGATGTATATTTTGTGGGTCCAATCAACCCACCTGAAAAAAGAACTGGTGCTTAGTATATAATCACAGCAACAGACTACCTGACAAGATGGGTGGAGGTTGCCCCAGTTCTAGACTGCACTGCTGCAACAGCCGCAAGATTTCTATTTGATTACATTGTGACATGGTTTGGATGTCCAAGAGTATTGATGAGCGATGAGGGAATCCATTTTATCAATCGCACAGATTAAGCATTGATGGAGGAACTCCAGATACAGCACAAGAAAGTACACCATATCATCCACAAGAAAACGAGACCATATAATCCTTCAACAAAATATTGGAGCATGCACTTACAAAGTTATGTAATGTTAATCAAGATGACTCGGACTTGAAGATTCTAGTAGATTCCCTATGGGTGTATTGCACCATTTGCAAGAGATTGATGGGAAAAACACTGTTCAAATTAGTATATGGGAAAGAGGAAGTCATGCCTATGGAGTATATCATCCCTAGTCTGCACATTGCAGCCACGACAGGCATGGATGATGAGGTCGCACTAAAATAGCATGCGGCTCAGTTAATATAGCTTGAAGAAGACTATTTTATTGTAGGATTCCATCAGCACATTGAGAAGGATCGACAGAAGGCATAGCATGATCGCCATATTAAAAATAAACAATTTCAGAAAGGGGATTTAGTGTTGCTCTATGACATCAAGTTCTTGAAGCATCCAGGTAAGTTACATATACACTCATTATGTCCATATCTTGTTAATTATATTACCTCTAGGGGTGTAGTTCAATTACAGCAGTTAGATGGGGTGGTGCTTCCAAAGCTTGTGAATGGAATCCGCTTAAATCCCTATCAAATGAGGGAAGAACCGCGCAATGCTTGATGTATGGTGCACTAAAAAAAAAAAAATAGGGTATAAAGAAAGAGTAAGGGCGTTCCAGAAGGGGATGCACAATAATAGGAGTCATTAGCACAGTTAGAAGGATCTATCGCAATAGTTGTAGGGTTGCGACATAGTCAAAATCAACACTAGATAAAGAGTAGTTAATCTAATTAACCAAACATCACTGCACACTGCTTGAGCTGCCACACAAAGAAGGGGAAGGATAGATAGAAATAAGACGTGATTGCACCAAGAGAGAGGGGTTGCGCCGAGAGAATAGTAGTTGCATGGAAGAGAGGAGTTGTGCCACGAAAATAGTAGTCGCAGGGAGAAGAGGGGATGCACCGAGAGAATAGTAGTTGCATGGAAGAGAGGGGCTACGTCGAGAAAATAGTAGTCGCAGGGAGAATAGGGGTTGCGCCGTAAGAATAGTAGCTGCATGGAAGAAGAGTGATTGTGCATGAGAAAGTGGTTGTGCGCAAGGACATGACTGCACCAGAGGAAATGACTGCTCAAAAAGGAGAGGCTGAACAAGTAGAAGAATCAATAGCATCATTTAGATGACGAATTTCACCAACCAGAAGACGGTGACTGGACATCACACCGGCACTCAATGATGACCATTAAGACAAGTGAACGATGACACTTTTTGACCTAACATCTAATGATAGCAAATCCAAGTGGGATGTGGGCAGAATGGGCAGTGTAATCGGTTCATTAATGAAGGATTTATCCCTAATGAAGAACCCGATATGACAATGATGATATCTGAAGTGAGGCTAGTGTTATAAGCAGATGGCCAGTTGTTGAGAGGACACCATGGGGTGAAGTTACACATTATGAAGTTGTAGAGGTAGGAAGCTCTGATGCATAAGGGAGTGGAAACCGGACCTAATATGCAGCACACCCTGGATACAAGGGATATTTTGAGTGAGAATGCTTCATTAGCAGAAATTGAAGAAGAAATTACAAGTATGCGGGCTAGCTCGTCCAAGACAGAAGTGCCTGGCAAGGTCGTCCTTGGCTATATTTCTCCCAGACGGTCTGAGGTGTAGACCAAGAAACTCATGAGGAATCTAGAAGGGGCTAGATTTCTTGCCCCACTTAACTAAGTCTGTAGGAACAAGGAACGGTATCAACTTCTGGCGGCCTTGGTTGAGCCTAAATGCAAGGAATGATAAGGGTATGGATGCTAGAATGGCTTCCAAGGTGGCACGAAAGCTAAAAATTCATGCAGATAGTTTTCATGCAGTAGGGAGAAACCCATACAGTAACAGTGATCCTGAAGAATTCCAACGACCAGTATTTTTGGTTGGAGTCCCAACTAGATTCTGCAAGATATGAGATTGTAGCGGGGTGCTGAGTTCAGCAGAGATTGACCACAGAGGAGGAAGTTGCAGCAAATTGCATAGTTCGACAGTTTCCACAAATCCAAGTTTGCTGAGAATACCAAGCTCATCTGATGTGGCTTGAGGATGAGCCACGATACTGCGTTGGGGGCCTGTTGGCAATGGGTTGGGGTAAGTTGTGCAGCATTGCAGATGTTGTGCAAGCATAGAAGACACCGTGCAAGACAAAGATAGCGCAATAGGTAGAATATAGACTAATTTTGATTATTTTGTGTCACTTTTTGTACTATTTGACCATTTTTTGTGGATATTGGTCATCAGTGAGTTAAATCAGTTAGGATTTAGTTATAAGTGGACCATGTATGTAAAGGCACAAGCTTATATATAGAAATAAGTTGATATCCGTGGATAGGGGATGGAGACTGATGGATGCATCGAGAACAAGTTGTGATTTGTCTGAGATGAATTGTTATTTGTTTTGATCTATGGATTATTACGCAGAAGTAATATGATAAGACATATGTTGATATGAATCATTGTTGTCTCTTTTTATCTTTCCTGTTTTTCTGTTCCTGCAAACTCGATGATGAATGCTAAGTAAAATGGCTCTAAGATATGATGTTTACTTTTATGATTTTTTCTATTTGCACTGATAGATATGTTCTAGTTATGAATGAATGATGTCCAATGATGAATGATTTTGTTAAAGAAGTTGACCTGATTTGGTTAATGAATTGATGAACTGTCGATGCCCTAACCCTCTTCTATACTGTAGAAACTTGGTTTCATCAACCCTCCCTTGAACATCTCGGGTGAGACCTCACCCACTCTACGAATGTTGCTGGATGGGGTAAAACCCATCTAGGCTGATGCTCAGGGAGATCGTGATGATTCGAGTGTCAACAGAGGGGACCCCTGTCGACTGGGTTTTGTTGGTTGAGGGTTGAGCCAACATGTTCCTTTGAATCTCTTCCAAGGAGACTCTCAGTGGATCCCAGCATGGAGCATGTGTTGTTTTGACAAGGGCGTAGTGGCTTTTGGTTGTTAGAGTGGAAGCAAGTAACAAATCGTTCAAAGGTGGTATGGTAACTACGAAAATTGGAGTTGTTACCAATCAATGTATTCCACATAGCATAGTCATTTTCGTGTAATAGCTTGGTAGGTTGGTGTTAATGATTGTGTACTTCGATGATGTGTTATTATTCTCAGCCATTGATATGGATTTGTGACTAGATATCTACTAACCAACGAGCTTAGCATCATTTATCTTAGCTCCTAGTCCCAATCAAACACCCGACGACCAAATCACTGACAAAATACTATCTTCTGATTGGTCTGTTAGGGTCCAAAAACCACATTCCAAAACTACACCTCTATATTAACCTCTAAAATAAACCTTCAAATAATTTCCAAGTGTTACACTTGGAGTGGTTATCAGTCCTTGCATTTCATCCTTTCACATTTTGTTCTTCCATGCAGTCTGATTCTCTATCACTTGTCTGCTTGGGGATTTCCATCAAACTTTTCATAAACGACACATTCCAACAACTCCATTGGGGGACTCCAACACTCTAGTAGATTTATTCCACGTGTTATCTCTTATCCACTATCAAATTTCATCCTTCGGGAACCCTCCTAGGTTCTACTATGTTTTTCAGGGCTTGAAAACGAACAACATGTTTTGAACTCTTATGTGAATCCTCAAATGACCAATCGAATACTACCACTTTTCATTATGGTGGGGTTCCTTAGTTAGGATTTCTTACGAAGACACATTTATGCAACTCCAATGTGAAGGGTCCAATACACTATAACTTGAGAATACTTGTTTTCACTGTCAATATGGGTGCTCCAACACCCACTCTACTACAGCCACACATTGTCCTTTGGTAGGATATCTACCTAAATCTATTAAAACTCCAAATGCACTAGAAAATTGACACTTACCAATTTTTTTCCAGTCAAAGCTCCTAATGAAGAACTTCTGATGTGACTACAAATGGTGGGATTTAACTCGGTAGGTGCAAAATTTGAATATTGAACAATTCTAATGTTCCACCATTAATTTGACTCATATACCTTTTTTATCGCAAATATGAACCACCTCACTATGTCATCCTATGAACTGGTTTTTATCTAGAAGACCTCTAGTCATGCTGTTGCAAAACAATAAACTAGTTCCTTTTGTGTTGCATTATAAAATCTTCCCCCTTTTGATCAAAATATTTGGGTCAATTATGGTACTATTTCCTTTGCAATTAGTTATGGAATCTTCCCCAGCTAATAAAAAAATTTGGGTCCATTCTAGTACTAACAATAAGCATTTATGTTGTACTAGGTTTGTGTCATAGTGTTCACTAAACTGTTATTGGTCAGTGCGTGGGTGATATAAAGTGAGTGACAATGACCCCATTTATTATATATTAATGATTCATGGCATTGCCTCATGATGTACATGGGGCGTATTGCAGGATCTATATGAACAGAAATATCTACGTGGATAGTAAGAGTACATTGAGGTGATGGATGATTCCTAGTCTCTCTAGGGATATATTTTAGGAATTATTGTAGTTTATATTCCTTTTAGTTTAGCAAATATGTTCTTTAGCTTATGGTCACATATCATCCAATTCACTCTTCCAGCATCCATGGTTCAATCCAGGAAGTCCCATTGCCACAAAACCAGCTAGTACTCTAGTCTATATAGCTAATACCAGTGCCAACCAGCACGCAATACCCTCACTCTATATAGACAATATTGTTGTTCCCAGTTTCCAGGTAGCTCCCTACTAGTTGGTACACAACACATCAGTTCCCATACACAATCTATGGCCATATATATTTTTAACCACGACTAGACTTAGTTATGGTCATCCACAAGCAGATACCATAGGCTAGCTCCTCCCCCTTCACTTGTTCAGCTTTCTATTCATTTTAGCTTCATTCTCTCATATTCTAAATTTCTCTTTCATTCAAATTTCAGTTTTCAGGTGTGTATTTCTCTTCCTTATTCCACCAAGAGAATTAAACCCTTGGCATTATTTTCTTCCCTCTTTTGTAGAAGAGGTGTTTATTATTCTTAGTTAATCCATTAGGTGATTCCACCTAAGTAGGAGTTACAATTATAGAAGGGTCTCTTCATTTCCTTCTTTTATTCCATTAATATTTATGTTTATTCATATTTCAGTTTAATTTCATTTCGTATTTAACTTCTTTAATTATTTTTGTTGATCTTACTTATTTCCCTAAAGAGACCAAGACCCCTCATTCATTAGTCAACCCCCACATCACAAGAAGACATTTAACATAGTTCAATAAATAGACCAAATATATGGCACTTTCAATCATAGAGTTTCATGGTTTACAATACATAGCCACGTACAAGTGTTAGCATTCTGAGGCATTGCATACCCTCTCCCTTGAAACAACTTTATCCACTGTGTTACCAAAAGTTCCCAACTCACTCCTAGAATATATAGGGATATGCCTCTCACATTTTATCCTCCATCTCTCAGGTGGTTTCCTCGGGCTCAAATTGCTCCCACTGTACTTTTCATGGGCGATGGCCCTGTTCCAAAGCACAACTTCCTTCCTATACAAGATGCACATTGGTTATGGCTTAAATTCCCCTTCTTTTTCCACCTGTATCACATGCCAATCCATGACATGCTTAGTATCATTTACATATTTCTTTAGAAATAATACATAAAATACATTATATAGTTTAAGATTAGGTGGTAAAGCTAACTGAGAGGAAATAGGTCCCACTCTAGCTAAGAATTCAAAGGGTCCACAGTATCATGGGGAAATTTTAGAGCATCTTCCTATATTCAGGGATTTTATTTTTCTTTACTTTAAAGTAGACATGTTTATGAATCTCATCTGGTAGGTAGACATGTTTATGAATCTCATCCACTAGGTTAAAATTGTACCTATTTACATGTTGTTATGTTATTGTAGTGATTAGGATGATAATGGATAAGTGTTTCTTTTTCTTGTGTATATTACCTTGGTTCTTAATAAAATGATCTAATATGTGGGATAGGTACTATGCATTGAATATAAGACGAATGGTGCAGTATCATGAACAACAGACTACAATCATTACTAGTAAGAAAGAAGCATACATGCAGCCAAATCAAGCACCAATCGTTGTCACTTGGATATCAACTCTGGAGATCTCCATATCCACCAAACTGTTGATTAAATACCTGACTTATAGGGATAATGGTCGATATTGTAGTTACAATTTAGTTATCTTGAGTTATTTTGAGAGAATATGTAATAAAAGACCCTTGGCCACAAACACAAGGGTTCAATATTTGACTATCATTTTAACAAATACAATCTACTTATGCATTACAGTTTTTGTTTGTTTTGGATTATGAACAATTGAACCAACTTAATGGAGAACCTATGTTTTACTTATTATGTTAGTACTTAATTTAATCATGATCTTGTACCTTCTTTTGGGTGGGCCCCCTTAAGTAAATACAAGAGTCCATTTGTTAATCTAGTCGTTTAGCTTAGTGTTTGTTTAATTCAAGTGAATGTTCTTAGGAATAAGTTAGATTTTAAATGCATGCTCTATTTCCTATAGAACATATTAATGAATTCTATAGTTCTATTGAATGGTTTTTGTAGTTCTTGTAGATTTCTTTTTGCACATTAATTTATTGAATGGTGTTTCATGCATTCCATTTCTACGCATTTGTTGTAATGAATATTATCTCATGCTCTCCATTCCGGTTCATGCATATTATTTCTAGATTAATTAGTTCTTTTATGTTTTTCCAATTAAGTTTCCTTTATCATTTTAGATCAATTGTATACACTTGATTCTTGATTCATTAGTTAGTATTGATAGCAATACAGTAGATTGATTTATGCAATTGTTATTTCTTTCTTTCAATTTGATTTGTGCACTTTGTTTTAAAACAATAGTTGTCTAGTTTTCTTTGCAATAGTGTAGAAACACTAATTAGTTGCATAAATAGTGCACATCACCTCTAAAGTTTGTACATTCCTGGATTGATAAGTAAAGTAATAAATCTTGATTGTATCATTTAAAGGTTTCTATATCAATGATCCACCACTTTTTGGTTCCATTTTCGGGGAAGTGCTAAAACCATAAGAGGAGATAAACCTTAAAAAAAATTAAAAATTAAAAAGACAAACTAGCCCTCCATAATATGCATGCCTCCATGACAACTAATGGATGAGTTCAAATGCTTCCTACCAAACCAACTTAGTATGAATGGGCTCGGCCATGAAGACTTCAGATTTGGTGGCTCTGATAATATTGAAGACTTTGAAGAATTTGAAAACCCTTTTGCAGACTTTGAAAACCCCCTTACAAACTTTGAAAACCTATTTTTAGTGTAAGAAGCAAGTCAAATAACATGATAAATGAAGAGAAAGCCGAAATATTTCAATTTCCCATCAAAGGAACCAATAACCAGGATCGGATGAAAAAAATAAACCCTACAGTGCTCCCAAATTTCCATGGTTTAACCTCGAAGGACTCGAAAAAAAATTATTTGAGTTTGAGTTGGTCTATAGAACCGATGACTATTCCTCAGATGCCCAAAAAATTAATCTCTTCCGGTCCACTTTGAAATATTCTAACATTCTGATGGTTTATGAGCCTAGAAGGGAATATCATCTTAACAAAGGTTTCAACTAAGATACTAAATATCACACAACTTCACCTTAGATGATGATCCCTGAAACTGGTACTCCTTCGAAGAGTGAGAGAGGAATTATGGAAATCCTAAACCTTCTATCCAATGGGGACATATCAGGAAATTGAACAGATATTCAAAAACTATGAGGAAATTATCATATCTTCAAAAACTATTCAAGGTATGTTGTTAAGCAGGGGAAGAATAGTAGGAATATTTATTTTTGCCCAACTAAGTCAACAACTCCAACTCATACTAAATTTGACTTAAGAGTTATGTTGGATGACATTAAGATAGATATTCTAAAGTCCATTTCCATGCAACTAGACATGATGTAACTTAGAAGGAAACAAGAAGAGGATGCACAAGCATTAGTTGTCTTCTATCCTTAATGCAGGAAGAAACCTGAGAAAGGTCAATACCCATTAAATGCGATAGACATATGTGACCTATGCATATAAATTCATGCAACAGATAGATTCCCACTACTACCTTCATGCAAAGCATCCATGCAATACCAAGTATTAGGGGACCACCTCAACCTTCTTTTCAGCAAGACTATGAGGAAATTAAATAGATCTTCAAAAACTATTCTAGGTATGTTGGTAAGAAGGGGGAGAATTGTAGGAATACTACCTTTCTCCCAACTAAGTCAACAACTCCAACGCTTACTAAATTTGACTTAGTATTTCTATTGGATGACATGAAGACGTGTATTCTAAAGGCCCTTACCATGCAACCACACGTGATGCAACTTAAAAGGAAATAAGAAGAGGATGCATAATCATTAGTTGTCTTTTGTCCTAAATGTAGGAAGAAACATGAGAAAGGTCAATACCCATTAAATGTGGTAGACATATGTGGCCTATGCATAGAAAACCATGTAACAGATAGATTCCCACTACTACCTTCATGCAAAGCATCCATGCAAGACCAAGGATTAAAGGACCCATTGGAGTAGTTAAATTTTGTCAATCAAAAGACAACTAGTTTCTCTTAGCCATTCCAACACAATAACCAACCCTATGCTCCTACATATGGGAACACATATCAGTATTCTGATTGGCCTAAGATGGGATAGCAATCTTGTCCAATACAATCTTGAAACCCTTGGAAAACTACTCATAATCAGTATCACCAACCTCCATTTTATCCTCAACCACCTAAACCTTACCACTAGTACCATAAAAACCAACATTAATGTATTATTATTCCATAACCAAACCAAGACCGTCACCCTTCCTTGTCTAGTTGGGGACCTCGACAACCCCAAGCTGCTCTAATGCCTCCACCTCAACAACCAAGTCCAAGACCACCTAAATTTCCAATCCAACCTGCACCAAATCGCAACAATAGGAAGCAATTTCAACTTTTATATAATACTAAGATGGTTAACTTTCAAACATATGTTGTAGACACTCTAGATGATGCAAAGAACCTTGACTACTCTCCTTTCATATTCATGCTTCTCTATCACCAACTATGACAAACAGTTGTTCTGGTTGGTCGGTTTGCAGTTCCAACACATAACACAAACAAGTGAACAACCACTCACAAGAAAAACACAAGCAAATGCCAAGGATTACGGATTTTATTAATATTAAATATAAAAATTGCATAGATGAATACATTGAGTCGATGCTCTATCACTCAGTCAAAGCAACAGTACATACAATATTCACAGTTATATTTTACACTTGGGGAAACAACCCCTTCTATCATATACTCTCTTATTTATAACCACTTTGGTTCGATCAAATACTCTTCTACAATCTACTATTTATAACTACTTAGCATTGCTGGTAGTTCCAGTGTCTTTGTCACTCAGTGCGGATTCAGAAATGGAGTAGATTCATGTTTTGCTTACCCCATTCAATTATTTTGAATGGGATGTTGAAATGGTAATCTAGCTGAGGTCGAAAGGACTCTACAGAGTAACCATGGGGACTGGTACTGAGCCCAACTCTGCTGTGGAAAAATTGAAGTAATTCAACAAGTGGATGAGGCATTTGGGATGTTTTTTATCAGTATTTCAAGGGACCTTCTCTTCCATGTAGATATTCTTACCACGCCCAATGAAATATAGATCAAGCTCGAGTCATTGTTTGGAAATACTGATGAGATGAGAGGAAATATTGTGATTTGATCTCTTTGATCCCAACTCACACTGAGATGATCCAAGATTTCTTCACAAAGTTCAAATCCTTGGTACTTCAGCTGAAAGAGTGTGGCATTGAGAAGAAAGAGGTGAAGTTGATCTTGTCCATTCTTTCGAATCTAGGACATGAGTATTCAGTTTTTGTGTCCACATTCCACTCAAGAAAGCTGACAATTCAAAATTGGAGAATTCCTTTAATGGCAGACTTCATGGAGTCTTTGACTAAGGAACAAGACAAATTGGTGCAAATGGGTACCATCAAATCCACAAAGGATCTGTTATCCCTAAAGTTGAACCTAGACTACGGGATTCAAGCTTAAGGAAATCTTTGTTCAAAAATATATAAATCAAATGAAAATCAAACTGAAAACATAAGATGGTATCGAACAAGGCTAATGGAACTTCACAGCACTAGAAGGAACTAGGCTAGTATAATTGTTTGTACAGATCACACAATTCTGGTATGAAATCAAAGGATGTAAAAAGCACCACACAGTTTACAATAAGCAAAGCTGGTATATGTCACAGATTGGAAAATACAAGTATTTATAAGAAGATCAAAGCATTGAAGAGAAGGCTGGTGTGAATTAGGGCTGCAGGAAAATCAAACAGATGCTGTAGAACATGAAATCAATCACAAAGTTCAATATCCAGGTACTATGATCCTAAATCATGAAGTGAAACTGTCAATGTTTGTAAAAATAAAAGATAATTGTCATCTCACGATAAGAATTATTGTAATGGAATATGAATGACCATATACATAACAGAATTATCAAAGAGACAATTTATATAACACAAGGACAAATCATCATCAAGTTTATTCAAAACTAGAACCTGTCATTGAAGCTGCAAACTGCTCATGCTACACAGATGTGCTTACAAATGATCAAGCATTGCTCCCAAAACTGCCAACCTCAGTCCCCTGCGTTCTCCTGAAAGGAAGAACCTCTCCTCTATGCTGCCCTATGTTACATCTTGCCTTTTATAAATTTACAATACAACACATAATGTAAAACAGACCCAAAATAAAGGATCGAATCCACATGGAGATCTTGATCCTTCTAAACTGGGCTATGTTGTTAGGATTCTATTTCTCTGCCTAAAAGGTAGATTCAAATCTCAATCCTTGAGTTTTAAAATCCTGAAATCTATGCTATTTTTTCCTTGAAAAGATAGACCTACTGAAATTACTCTGCCACCTGTACTTTGGTTGTATTCATGCCTTGAAATTCTGGAAATGATCCTTTTGACTGGTAATCTGAAGTCGATCACTACAAATCTGAAAGGACTCTGTTTAACTGCCAGTTGATCCCTCATTCGTTGGTTCAATGCCTAAGAATATGGATTTATTGATCTCTCAATTGCCACCTATTCATTGAAGGATTTCAATGCTGATTGAAAAATGAAAAAATGAACGATGATGTCATATAAAACTACTCTTGTGTTCTTTCCTTGACGTGTACATTTGAGATTACAAAAAACAAAAACACGACACCAATGCTGTAAGTTTACGGAATCTATCTCCAACATTTATTATGGATGATCTCCATTAAAACCGGGCTTATCACTTGCAAGCAATTTTTGCAACCTTGTAATTCTTATTTACAGCGTTCTTTATCCACTGACATCAAACACTTTATATTTATCCACCTGTAGGATCCTGTAAGCACATGTATTTGGTACTGAACATCGGACTGCGAGCACTTTCATTTTACTATGCGTGAGAGTTTATCCCACATACACAACAAAATAGAATTTCAAACCCTTCATATTATCAAGTGCTACTTCCCTTAATCAACACGTGGTGCGTGATATATCCTTGTATCCTTTGTTCATTCGGAGTTTAGTTTGATGAATAAGCTTGGCAAACCCTTTCTTTTTGTTCTAAACAACACATAAGTC
>LPNX010601438.1:20651-41683 GCA_001517045.1 Pseudotsuga menziesii | reverse complement strand
ATATATATATATAGGGAGGGGAGTTCAACAAACTAATTTTTAGAGGTATTTTTCAACATCTAGTGAAATTATGGGTATTATGTAATATCTCATGAATGCACGTTCTATCCCATAGTTTTTTTTCCCATTTAAAGTAGTACACCTCTTGGAGGTTGAAATTTGTGAATTTAGTTGAGGTAGTGTTGAAGGGGATTTACAATATGTAGTTCTCTAGGCTTGACCATGCAGACTATAATTAATATGTGTAGATCTTGTCGTGAATACTTTGTTTTTCTCTTTCTTGGAAGGAATTGAAGCATAGAGTAGAAACTTATGTGAAGGTGAATGCCAATATCAAGATCAACTAGATGGAGCAACAACAAGGATTTAATATACCAATAAGGGTCAACCTCGTGATTTGTATGTTGCATATAGATTCACGATATTAGGTGTGGATGCCTAACGTGACTAATTATGGATTTATCCATCCTCCTAATCCCATGTATCATATGGTGATCCATTTTTTATCAAAGATCATCAAATAATTGAGTGGAATGGCACCAACCCCTATAAGAAATATGTCTTGAGGGTATGCTTGAATAGCATCCATACAAATATTGTCTTTTTTAGGGGTTCACTCTATTCTTTGCAGATACGGTCCTAATCTTTCATCCTTATTGGAGAGTAAGTGTGACCAACTAGTGAAAGAGGTGGATCTTCATTGTTGCTGGCAAAGTGAAATATGGTCCATACAATAATGACCCATAAATATATGTATAATTTTATTCATAGGGAATCATTTTTTATCATGAGTTGCATATTTACAACTTGTATGAGCAAGTAGTTTACATTTATTTTATTTTATTTAGAATTGCATCCTTGAGGGGACAAGGATGTTGAAATAATTTAACTTCAAAAAATATTCTACTTGTACTTCACATTATTATTATTCCTCCTTTGGGAGATGTTACTGATGTAAAAAGGTCATGTAAATGTCATGAGGTAAACCCTTAGTTGTAAGTCGGGTGAATAGCACCTAGAAAATATGATTATAATTATTATTATGAAGTGTACCTAGGTAAGTCGACCCTACCAGTTAGGTAGGTCAACCCACTCAGGTAAAATATCAGTTGGGAAGTTTAGTATAAATAGGGAGGCGCCCTCCCTCATTTACACACACACGCTCACACTTGTATTGCACAAGAGAGAGAAAGAAGGAGGAGGACCAATGTCTTTGGTGTCTAAGCTCTTATGCTTGGGGTTTGGTCTCTCACTTGATGAGACCTTGTTCTTTGGTCATTTCAAATTGGTAATCTATATTGAGGAAGTTTTGTTGGGTTTTTCCCTTTATGGTTTCCCAAGGTAAATTGTTGTGTACCTTCTAATTTTTTTTCTTTCATGATCCTCTTTATGTTGTTATTATGAAAATATATTAAATGCTAATCAATTTAGGAATTAATAAATGGAAACCTATAAAACTTAACATGATATCAGAGCTAGTCTGAAAAGAGCAATTTTCATGAGGTAAATCTCTCTCTCCTTCTCCAACGCAGAAATTAGGGTTTTTTGATAAAGTGGATTTTTTTAGTGCAAGTGACATAAGGAAGTGCACCCCTCCTAAGTGCATATTTTGGCACCAAGATTGAAGTTTTCCAGTTGGAAGATCTTCCGGAAAGTCAAGACCTAGTTTGGCTTGAAACCAGAAAACCAAAAACAAAACCAGAAACTGCAGTCCAGAATCTTGCAAGTCCAGCTTCAAGGGTTAGAATTTAGATTCTTCAAAAATTGACTGTACCATCATACTCACCTCAGTTAAGCACATGTTTTGGTGAGTACAATTTTCATTTTTGAGAAACTTTCATTTTTTGTCATTTTCTTATCTTTCTTACAGGATTTCTCCAAGCACTGAGCTTGATGACAAGTTGGAAGGTATATAAAATTTTGTGCTTGGAAATACAAAATAATACTTATTCTAGAAGAGAATGATCTTGCAAATTTTATCAAGGGATTTGTGTTGGAGCCCGAAGAAGATGAAGCAAAAGAAAAGTAAAAGAAAGATAAGATTAGGGATAAGAGGATCATAACTGATTCAATCAAGGATCACTTGATTCCTCAAGTATCCTCTAAGGATATACATAAGGAGATGTTTGATTCCCTATAAATAATGTATGAAGAAAAACCTCCTAAAAAGTCAACAAAAGAAGGAGTTGAAGAATGTATTCTATTCTCCACTCTCTCTTGGTCTGTAACACCTGGAAGTGATACATGGTTGATTGATAGTGGTGCTTCCAAGCACATGACAGGTCAAAAGAATACTCTCTCCAGTTTTGAAGAGAGGGACTCTCCTAATAAAGTTTCACTAGGAGATGACTATCAATATCCCATCAAGGGAATAGGAGAAGCCACATACAAGCTTGATTCATGAACTCTGATGAAGATGAAGATGAAGGATGTATTATATGTGCCTAGATTGAAGAAGAAATTTATTTCTATTTCAGCCCTAGATAAGAAAGGTTTCTAGGTTGTCTTTATATATGGTGAATTTCTTATGTGGCCCAGAGGTAAATCTCTAGAAGATGCATTTGTCATTAGGATAGAAGAAGGTGTCTTGTATAAACTGAAAGGTCGCTCTAAAGTAGCCTTGATTCATGATACTATAAGTCCATGTGAACTATGGCATAGAAGGATTTCTCACATAAACTACAAAGCCCTACCACATGTGATCAAGGTAGTCACAGGTCTACCAGACCTAAATATTGATCATGAAGGAATATGTAAAGGATGTGCGAAAGGAAAGAACATAAAGAATCTATTTTTGAAGAGCGACACCAAGTCAGAAGGAATATTGGAACTTATACACTCAGATGTATGCGGTCCTATACCCTCAAGATCTTTAAGAGAGTATGTATTGATTACTCTCGTAAGAATTGGGTTTAATTTTTGAAATCAAAGGATGAATTGTTTGGAAAGTTCAAGGAATTGAAATCCTTGGTAGAGAATCTTTCCAAAAGAAATATCAAGACACTTAGGGAAGATAATGGAGGAGATTATAATTCAAATGAATTTGAAAAATTCTGTAAGGATGTCGGGATTAGGAGGGAACTGACCACTCCCTATAATCCACAACATAATGGTGTTGCTAAAAGGAAGAATCAACCCATTATGGAAGAAATGAAAACTATGATCCATGATCAAGATCTTCCTATGCACTTATGTGCTGAAGCAACAAGGACAACAATATATGTCTAGAACAAAATATCCCATAGTGCACTTGGATTTAAAACCCCTGAATAAATGTTCACAAACAAGAAACCAAAGGTAAGTCACCTCAATATATTTGGTTGTCTAGTGTTTGTTCATATACAAAAAGAGAAATTGAACCAAATTAGATACTTCCAGAAATAAAGGAATATTTGTTGGGTACTGTGAGGTCTCCAATGCCATCAGAATATATATACTAGGTTACCATCATATTGAAATTAGCAGGGATGTAACCTTTGATGAAGATGAAATTGTCAAGAAGTCAAGAAAGTGCCAACTAGAACAAACATATGAAGAAGAAGTTATATCTCCCAGAGCTACAGAACCATGTTGGACATTAGGTTCAATGCTCCCTATGAGTTTCATGCCATGGACTAATCGCCTCCTGAGATCCTAACTCTGGCTATTGTGGCGGATATTAACACATGCAGGTTTTGGTCTGATGACAATCGTGAGTCCAACAAATGGTATCAGAGCAACAGGTCAAGGGTTTGAAACTCACCCAGATCGCGTTGGGGCGGATATTGTTGGAGATTGTGTTCAATGCTCCATGTGAGTTTCGTGACATGGACTAATCGCCTCTTGAGATCCTAACTCTGGTGATTGTAGAAGAGATTAACACCTGTGGGTTTTGGTCTAACAGAAACCGTGAATCCAACAAACTGATGAAGGAAGCTACACCTTCTCATGATTATGAGATTACAAAAGAACATGATATGTTGGAGCCCCAAGAACCTCCCCACATGAATATATCCCATAAGAGAATGCTAGCTTGGGTTCATGATATTATTCAAGAAGCATAAATGTATGGTGCTCCAGAAGGCTCCACAAGAGCAAGAAGCCAAAGCCATTTTCTAGTTATGTGGCTTTGATGTGCAATCTTGTAGACAAAGAACCTACTTGTTTTGAAGAAGTTGTTCAAAATAAAGATTGGGTAGAATCTATGATGAAAGAATACCAATCCATAATGAAGAATGATGTATGGGAAATAGTTCCCAATCTAGAAGGCAAAAGTGTGGTATCTTCCAAATGGATATGCATGATAAAACATACAGCTGATGGAAGTATTGAGAAGTACAAAGCCAGATTTGTGGCCCGTGGATTCTCTCAAAAGAAAGGAATCTATTATGAAGAGACATTTGCTTCTGTAGAAAGGTACACTTCCATCAGAACCATCATGGTACTAGAATCCAAGAAAGAATGGAAGTTACACCAGATGGATGTGAAAACAACCTTCCTAAATGGTGTTATTGAAGAAGAAGCGTAGATAGAACAACCACAAGGTTTTGAAGTCAAAGACAAAAGAACCCATGTTTGTAAATTGAAGAAGGCTATGTACGGATTAAAACAAGCTCTAAGAGATCGGTATCGAAGAATCGATAGTTTTCTGACAAGCTTGGGATTTACCAAAAGTAAGGTTTATCCTAACCTATACTTCAAGGTTATGGATAATGAAACTTCCATATTATTATTGTATGTGGATGAATTATTCCTGATAGGTTATAATGAGAAGCAATTATCAGAGTGTAAGAAGAATCTCGTTGCAAAATTCAAGATGAAATACCTTGGCTTAATGCATTATTTTCTAGGTCTTGAAGTATGGCAGAGCCCAAAAGGAATCTTCCTTAACCAAGGGAAGTCTACAGTGGAAATCCTGAAAAGGTTTGATATGTTGGAATGTAAATCCATGGCCACACCCATGGATACACACTTGAAGTTGATGGTTGATAATTCGTCAGAATTTGTGGATGTAACACTATACAAACAGATCATTGGGTCATGGATGTATCTAACGAATATCAGGCCAGATATATGATTTTCTATGAACAATGAGTCAATATTTGGTTGAAACCAGACATGTTCACTTGGTAGCTGCAAATTATGTGATGAGGTACCTAAAAGGTATGATAGACTATGGTCTCAGTTCTAATAGAGATCATGACTTCAGACTGTATGGTTATACAAATTCAGATTGGGTAGGAAGTGTCTCAAATAGAAAGAGTGCTTCAGGAGGATGTCAGTCTCGGGTCAACCATGATCTCATGGCTAAGAAGGAAGTAGTCCAGTGTTTCTCTCAGCACTGCAGAAGCGGAATATATTGCTACTTGTTTCGCCAGTTGTGAATCCATATGGCTTCAGAAGTTGTTATCAGATCTATTCAATCTAGAGATGGATGATACCATGATTCTATGTGATAACCAAAGCTGCATGAAGATGACATATAACATCATGTTCCATGATAATACAAAGCACATATAAATATGGTACTTCTACATTCGTGACATGGTGTAGAAGGCAGCTATAAAGCTCCAATATGTGAGCACAAATGAGCATGTTGCAGATGTGTTGAATAATTCTATGTCTCATGTGAAGCTTGAGAACTTCTGAGACAAGCTTGGTGTTGTATGTAAGGACTTACCTCAAAAGGGGTAGTAGTATTGATGATATCGAATATTGATCATAGCAGGTAGCTCAGTTGGGATTGATCATCCTTAGACTTGATCCTATAATTCTGAAAGGAAGGATCGCCTTAAATGTTAATCTTGTTGGACTGGATCTCATAACTTTGAAAGGAAGGATCGTCCAAGATGATGATGTTGGGATTAATCATCCTTAGACTTGATCTTGTAATTTCGAAAGGAAGGATCATCTTAAATGTTGATCTTGTTGGAATGGATATCATAATTCCGAAAGGAAGGATCGTCCAAGATGATGATGTTGGGATTAATCATCCTAGACTTGATCCCATAATTTTGAAAGGAAGGATCGTCTTAAATGTTGATATTGTTGGACTTGATCCTATAATTCCGAAAGGAAGGATCATCCAAGATGTAGATATTGGGACTAACCATCCTTAGAATAGAGCCTGTAATTCTGAAAGGAATGATCGTCTTAAATTTTGATGTGGAAGGAATAACCATCCTCAGGATTGATACCGTAATTCTGAAAAAAAGGATTGTCTTAAATGTTGATGTGGAAGGAATAACCATCCTTAGACTTGATCCCGTAATTTCGAAAGGAAGGACCATCTTAAATGTTGTTGTGGAAGACTAACCATCCTTGGACTTGATCCCGTAATTTTGAAAGGAAGTATCATCTTAAACGTTGATGTGGAAGGACTAATCATCCCCATACTTGATCTTGTAATTCTGAAAGGAAGGATCGTCTTAAATATTGATGAAGTAATGGACTTGATCTCGTAATTCTGAAAGGAAGGATCATCCAGAATGCTAGTAGTCGACTTGATCCTGTAATTCTGAAAGGAATGATTGTCTAGAATGTTGGTAGCGGACTTTATCTCATAATCCAAAAGGAAGAATCATCTAGAATGTTGGTAGTGTACTTTATCTTGTAATTATGAATGGAAGGATCGTCCAGAATGTTGGTAGTGGACTTGATCCCGTAGTTCTAAAAGGAAGCCTACCGTCTAGAATGTTAGTAGTGGACTTGATCCCATAATTCCGAAAGGAAGGATCATCCAGAATGTGAGTAGTGGAGTTGATCCTGTAATACCAAAAGGAAGGATCCTCCAGAATATTAGTAAATGGACTTGATCCCATAATTCCGAAAGGAAGGATTGTCCTATATATGTATGTGTTAACTATGATTGGTATTGGTAGCTCCGTAAAGGATTGATCTCGTAATTCCAAAAGGAAGGATTTTCTGAGTGCCACATATGTGTTGTCCATGATCCCATAATTCCGAAAGGAAGGATCATGTTGGTTGTTTTTATAGCTACCATAGATGATGTTGCTCCATCCTCAAGTTGTTGATGATGATTTCACATGTTGTTGTTGTTATTCCATATTTATGATGATGATTTAGCTTCGTATTATTGATGCTAGTGATGTATCAGTTATTATGTAGATGATGATGTTCTAGCATATGATGATGATACTCTAACTCCATGTTGCAGATGATGCTCCAGTTCCATACTACAAGTGATGATTCTCCAACTCCATTTTGCTAATGATGTTTCAATTCCATGTTGCATATGATGATGTTCCAGTAGATGATGATGATGCTCCAGCTCCATGCTACATATGATGCTCCAGTTACATACTATAGATGATTATGCTCCTGCTCCATGTTGTTGCTAATGTTCTAGTTCCATGTTGATGATGATGATGCCCCAGTTCCATGAGGCAGATGATCTTACTTTAGCTATGTACTGAAGATGTTGATGATGTTACTTCAGTTCTGTACTAAATATGATGATGATAATACTGCAACTTTTTAATGAATTTGTTGATACTCCAGCTCCATGCTGAAGATGATGATGTTGTTCAAAACTTTTGATGATCTATAGATGTATCAGACGATGTTCCAAAAGATGATGTTGATGATGCCTCCTCTCTCTCTCTCTCATCTTGATGATGTTGTGTAGAGCCACTCCATTTGTTGTTGTTGTTAGTAGAATACCCTTTTTGTTAAGGGGGAGTGTTGAAATAATGTAACTTCGAAGAATATTCTACTTTGTACTTCACAGTATTATTATTCCTTCTTTGAGAGGTGTTACTGATGTAAAAGGTCATGTAAATGTCATGAGGTAAACTCTTAGTTGTAATTCGGTTCAATAACACCCAAAAAAGATGATTATAATTATTATTGTGAAGTGTACCTAGGTAGGTTGGTTCAGTTAGGTAAAGTGTTATTTGGGAAGTTTAGTATAAATAGGGAGATGACCTCCCTCATTTATACACACACACACACTTGTATTGCACAAGAGAGAGAAAGAAGGAGGAGGACTAGTGTCTTTCGTGTCTTAGCTCTTATGCTTAGGGGTTTGGTCTCTTACTTGATGTAAGGTATCATCCTTACATTATTATCATAATTGATAATATATATTTATTTATTATTGAATTGATTGTTTATTACATTGACATGTTTACATTATATATGGAAGCTAACCTATGAATGGTNCCACCTTAAACCCCTCATCCCCCCAATAACTGCAATATATTGGTTCAATTTTTAATAATTTTAAAACCCACAATATGAACTAACATGATAGGATATTGGTTAACAAGTGAAGCCCCCGTGGAATGGTCAGACCCTCAAAATAAGTAACCTTTGACCATTAATACTAATTAACCTAATTGTTAATTAATTAATAATAATAATAATAATATACCTATTTAGGTATAATACAAGTCATCCTGCTCTGAAAAGATTAATCCACGAATCTTCTTACGAGTGTGCTACAACTGGAGTTCTTGCCACGAATATGGTGCCACAGTTTAGTTTTTATTGAAATATTTGGTCGCATTTCCATTCAAATCTTTTCTTGCATATGATTATGTAGATGAACACATAAAAACTATATGGAGTATTCTTCTGAGCTTATAATTCGATGGTGTTCTTTTGACCTTCTATTTTGTTGTATATTTTTTATATTTCTGCATGCTTTGATATGGTTTTCTTATCTATAGTGACAACTACTAATAATGTACTTACTTCCTTGTCTGACAAGCTTGTCTTTATTTGTTCTATGGGAACCTTTTGAAATTCTAGAACATCTTGAGTTGTGACTACTAATAGAATGTTTATCTCATCATTTGTCACACCATCCTCTGGGTTCCATTCTTCTATGTTATCATGATTAAGGCCATCTTTAACACTTTTATTTTCATCATTTCATATAACTTCAGTTTTCTCATAAATGTTGTTAACATTGAATTTATTGGCTTCTACAACAACACCATTTCCTTTACAACTGATATCGAAATTGTGATTGTCAATATCATTTTGATCTTTCATATCTGTGTCTTCTATTTCTTTTGTTTCATTGTTCTTGTTAGCGTCTTTCTTAACAAGTCCTTGTTATGGAATTCGCGTATTAATGTGCCTTGCTTCCCTACCTTGTAAGAAGCCACACCGAACTTCTAGTAGGAATACAAACTTTTTACAAGTATCACATTTTGAGGTTTGTAGTCAGGATGCCTTTTCGTATCCCACTCGGTGTCTGGTGGTATAGATATCTTGTTAGGAGGGGTATAAGGAGTCGGTCGACCAGGCTTCCTTTCCTTCCTAGGGGTAGTAGTGATTTTATATTCATCCCTACTAGAATGCATAGGAGTTGCAGTAGTCCTTTGTTCCTATTGACTTAGTAACTCGAGAGTCACAGTTACTTCATCTATCGACAGTGTAGATCCCAACACTTCTTGACCTGAGAACTCAGAAGTTGTAACATCTTCTTCTTTTCTGGTTGTAGTCCCTTATTTTGTTATGAGTTTCGATGCAAATCCCAGCCTTGCTTCACCTGATAACTTGGGAGGCAACATAGCTTGTTCTTTTATGATAGGAGTCCCTTCTTCTAGCGTGAGTGTTGATGCAGACGCCACCTCTATTTGGCCCGAGCACTCGGAAGTCACAACTTCTTCTTCTTGTCGTCATATTTTCAATTTTTGTGTTTCTTCAATTAATTCTGTTATGTCTTCATGAAGAACTTGCACTCCCACATCGATATCTAATATCTTCGCTTCAAGATCTGTGGGTTTTATTTCTTTAATATCCCATTTAAAGTCATTTTTACACTTGATGATACCTTGTTCTTTGGTCATTGTAAACTGGTAATCTATATTAAGGAAGTTTTGATGGGTTTTTCCTTTAAGGGGTTCCTAGGGTAAATTGTTGTGTACCTTGTGATTGTTTCTTTCAGTGATCCTTTTTGTGTTGTTATTATGAAAATGTATTAAATGCTAATCAAGCTAGAAATTAAGTTATGAAAACATAGAAAACTTAACAAAGGATTGTTTGTACATGCTTACATCCTATGAAAAAGGTAATGTACACCCTTAATAGTCGCATTAGAGTGTTGCCCCTACTTTTAAACAAATGAGGACATAGAGGAAAGTTTGAAAAGAGGGGTGTTGGAGTTGTGAAGAGCCTCCCTTTTAGAGAGACTTCCCATGGGGATTGGGGAAAAACAAGATATATGTAGGAATATAATTAGGCCATATTGAGGAATACGGGAAGGGCTAATATGATCCATGTTGCAACAAACAACTACTAGGTGAAGCATTGATCCACACCATTGAAAACTATAATTAAAATTAAGTTAGTAACTCTTTCTTTGATAATTGATCCAAGAAACACTAAGATAATGATTTCCCCTTATACATTGTCTATATGCGGCTTGGTGGAAAAAATATAAGTTGAATTTAACCTAGTTGTGATGGACTTGGGAGAAAAGAAAGGAGTAGGATATTTAGTGAGAGATTATGACCTTGACCTTAAAATGTGTGTCACCCATATATCCTTATATCCGACCACTTTGGGATCTTATAACGTAATTTTTGATATGGAATGGTTGGAGGCCCATTGGATATTACTAGATTGACAAAGACAAGATGCTATGTTGTTAGATGATTCAGTACATAGGAGGGTCTTGATAGGGACCAAGAGAGTGGTATATTTGAGGTTCATTTGAGCCTTGTAACTAAAATAGTCTTAGAAAGGGTTGTTAAATGTATGCAATGGTATCCATGAATAAGAAGGATGGACAAATGGACATAGTGTAATATGTTGTTTTGCTATAATTTTATGATTTATTTTTGGAAGAGTTCTTAGGGATTCCACCCAAGAATGAGTTGGACTTCACTATTGAACTCAAACTAACAACGTTTCTTATCTCCAAGGATCCATGCTTACACTACATGACCATCTCAAAATTGTGAGAATTACAAACGCAACTTTAGCATCTCTTAGAGTTTGGGCTAATACAACCTAGCATACTAGTTTGAAAGCAATAATGATTTGTGTGAGACAAAATATCGGTCATAGAGGCTTTCATTACTATAGGAAATTGAACAAAGCTATCATTAGGAGCCAATATCCACTACCTAGAATAGATGAACTCGTTGACCAGGTGAAAAGGGTCATGGTATTGATCTCAAAGATGGATTTGTGATCTAGATACCATCAGTTGAGGATAAAAGAGGGGGATATTCTGAAAATGCTTACAATGTGCTATTTAGATGTTATGGATTTGTAATAGTACCAATTGGGTTAATCACCTTGATAATACTCATGAGTTTGATGAAGATGTTCCATGAGTACCTTGATAAATGTGTACAAACATTCCTCAATGATATGCTTATCTATTCATTGATATTGGAGGAGCATGAGGAACAACTAATATTGGTTTTGTAGTCCTTAGGGAGCATAATACTTATACCAATCTCTCTGAATGCTCATTTCTTATAGTCTAAGAGCCATTACTTGGGGCATATCATCATGGGATTGTTATAGATCCAATGAAAATTGTAGCCATCATGGATTAGATGATACTTACCAATGTACATTAGGTGCATAGTTTCATGGGTTTGGTTGGGAGTTAATAGATATTTTTGGAAGGTTTCTCCAAAGTTACCAACTCCATCATTGAGTTGCAAAAGAAAACCCAAAAGTTTGTATGGACATAGCAATGTGGGTAATATTTCAACAATCTCAAGTAGTTGTTGATATTGTCCTGATATTGAAAGTACCATATATGAAATAGATTTGTCTAGTATGCATTGATGCATAGAAGGAGAGATTGGGTGGGATATTAATATAGGATAGAAAATTGATTTCTTAGGTTTCGAGAAAGACTAGGACACATGAATAAATCTATGCCACCTATGACCTAAATCTTGTTGAATTTTTACATGCATTGAGGATTTTGAGACATTATTTAGTGGAAGAAAAGTTTGAATCCCAAAATTGATCACCAAGGCTTACAGTACATTTTCACATAGAGTGAACTGAATTCTATGAAATGTCAATAGTCTAAGATTTTAAGTGAGTATGACTTTGATAATATCGTATATTAAAGTAAATTGAATAAGGGTTTTGGTTACCTAAGTCTCGAACCTCACATATTTCTAGTATCCCTTTAAAAGTTGATCTTAGAGGATGGATATAGGGCCCACGATAGCACAATAGTTGATATAAGGAGGTAAGGACACCATTGCAAGATGTAACTATAGGGATTCCTAAACATGAGGAACATGCTATGGTTTAGTAAGTGTTATTTGCTGGATAAAGTTAAGGTCTAATGAGATAGTTATAGTCTTAGTTTTTCTACGTGGGAGCCGACGTAAATAATTCATCAATAATTTCTGTTTAATTTTTAATAACTTCGACTTGAAGTCTTCAAATAAGGGGGAGTATGAGATACGTGGTTTTAACTATACTTATTATTATTACTTATTTTTGAAAGGCATTCCAGAAAAATGGATGACTTTAGTTCTATTTGATGGATGCACTGTATGTGATTTATGTTATGCAACTCTTTTTTATATGATATGATTAAATATTATGATATGGTGTGTTAATTATATAATGACCTATGAAAACACTAAGACACATTTGGACGTTATAACTCCATGTTTGATTTATGATTTTGGCATGATGATGAATAAATTATTTATATAATGATTTATGAAAACACTAAGTTCCATTTGGACGTTATAACTCCATCCTTGATTTATGATTTTGGTATGATGGTGAATAAATAATAAAATCCTAAAACACTAATATCCATTTGGACGTTGTAACTCCATGCTTGATTTATGATTTTGGCATGATGATGAATAAATAATAAAATCCTATGAAGTATGTTGAATTAAGAAGTTAATATATGATTATATATATAACACGTGTAACTAAATTGTTATAAATTGCAATATTAGTGATGATTTACCAAATAAGATAAATAGGAAACACATACACATATGCAATCAAAGAGTGAGTCAAGATACTTAGAAGCAAGTTGGGGTTGGGGTTAGGGTTAGGAGAATGGATGCCTCAACCTAGATGTTATGATGTTTTTGTATGAGTATGGATTTCTTTGATTTAGTATTTGGGCAATATTGTTTATGTTTTGTTTCAATATGTGTGTAGGGATAGGGATTAGCTTCATTAGCTAAGCTTACAAATGGGAAAAGAATTTATGAAGGAGGCGTGGCATGTGTACCACATGGAGAAGTGGAGGTTTTTCCTACCTGCTAACAACTCTCCCCATGTAAACTAGGGTTGGAGCATATACGTTCTCACCTAGGAGGTTGCATGATGTTTTGAGTTAAGGTTATGATGGTTGTCCACAAGGATAAATTGAGGAGGGTGACATAAGGGCATGCTATCCTTATTCCTTACCATAATGCGAGCCTTTCGAGAATAGAGAATGGGATGGAGTGGACATGAACTTACCCATATTATCTTGGTTAACATTCTATGTAAATATGTATCTACAAGGGTTGAAGTGACCATGACCTCATCCTTGGTAATAGTTGGAATTTCCATCTTAAAAAAAATAGGCATCAAGTCCATATCATTTGGAAATATCTTCAAGTGGGTATAGCTCTAGTGGTTGTGTGATGGATGTTATCCTCTCCACTTAGGTTCTATTCTTATAAGTGATATGGTGATCTCATTATGAATATATTGTTCTATTGGATTTGAATGATATTGTTTTCTTGACTTTGTGCCCTAAAGAATCTATGATTTGCCATGAATACCATCCTCAAAATGGTGGAAAGTGCCAAAGATTTTGTCCCATGATAAAGAAATATTATTCATATCAATAAAAATACACTCATTTAAAAAATAATAAATAAACATTTATAAACAAAAATAAAATTGACTTTAATATGCAAAAGTTAAAAAACAAAGAAAAATGAAGTATTTATGCATTACAAACATTTAAATTAAATGAAACACCCATGAGTTATTTGAATGATATTATTTAATTAAAAAGTGCATTATTTTGTGCACATACCATTTGAGTTTAACTTGGGAAGGAGGGAAAAGTGGGAGAGTCATATGCATTTTAGATACATATAAGTCAGGGAATTATACATGAGCAACACGTCGCAAGTGACATTATGTATGAGCATTATAAAACAACTTTGATGGGTGTTCATGAGAGATACCTTAATGGTTAGATGATTGAGATGATACTAACATTCCATGGAGAAAGTTGATGGAGAGAGGTCTAGGTTGTGCCAATCCTTGTTGGGGATTCACGTTAGGTTGTTGAGACCTAGTACAATTTCTTAATGAAGGAGGTATTCTCTTTCGTCACATATTTTCTATTAAATATTGAACAAAAAGAGCTTGTCCAACTTTTAGATAAGAGATATTTGATTTCATTAACTCATGAAACTCTTAGAAAAGAAACAGGCCCAATCGATCGCTGCTTGCAACTTGCATGCTTGGGCGTTGCCCTAGTTAGTTGGGATACGATCCTGTGTCCATTGTTGATTCGTGGCGTGCCCTCGATCTTCTGCACGCGTGCTACTGCATGCTTGATTGCTGAGTGCTTTCCCTCTCGATCAAGCTTCCCATCGATCATATCTGAGCTCGTTGTTGTGTGGTTGAGGCCATGGGGCAATGGATTGTGGGATTCTCTGACTTCAAGGGCAGATCATCTTTCGTGTTGCTGCATGCATTACATGTTCTAGTTGTGGAGCATAATGGGCCCCATATCTGGGTCTAAGAAGCAATAGCAGGCCAATGGGGACCATTGAGAGTGGCCAGCCCTCTGGGCCTCTCGCTGTGTTCGAGAAACTTGTCACTGAACAATCAAAGAAAATTTCCAAAGGAGCCCCCCCGAAGTTTGTCAAAAGGATAGAGGATGTCCTAGTTGTTTCTCTCCTGCCAAAGGACACAATCCGTGTGGCTCTTTCGCTGACAAATCAGGACTTGATCGGGAAATTCACGGGACTCTGGCCATCTCCAAAATACATTGAGAGTTGGGTCCATAGGATTTGGAGACCTCCGATCGCAAAAAATGTAGCCTCTTACTATGTCGGGAGATGATATTTTCTATTCGACTTCGAAGATAAGGAGGAAAAAGATCTAATCTTCCGGAATGGACCCTACTTCATGGGGCTACAAGGCCTTTACCTGAACAAATGGACCCCGTATTTTGATACCGAAGCAGACATCCCCAAGGCTGTTCCAGTTTGGGTTAGGTTCCCAAATATTCCAATGCATTGTTGGAACCAGAATTCGCATAAAGCTATTGGAAATACGCTGGGGAGGTATATTGAAATGGAAAGCCCAAAAGGCCAATATGCATGCACCCTCATTTACATGGAGGTGGATCTAGAAGCCAGACTACCAGAGGAAATCAAGCTAACGGTAGGGAACTGGTTCCACTTTCAAAAGTTGGACTACAAACAACTCCCCTTCAAGTGCAGAGGGTGTCATGAATACGAACACTTCTACCATAATTTCCCACAAAAGCAAGATGCCCACCAAGAAAAAGAGGAAGGTTTCCAAACAACAAAGAGGAGCAAGACCAAAACAAAAAATGGAGAAATGCAAAGAAAAGAAGGGGGGAATAACGATCAAAGAAAAGTCATTCCGGAAACTAGGCCCACGGAGAACCAAAGTGGATTTAGTGTTATAAAAGAGATCTCCATCAATGGGGGGGAGAAAGACCCAGAAAAATAAATTGTTTCACTGGATTAATCTGAGAAAGAAAATGCTCAGTTGATCCAATCAGATTCAGGAGCAGAGGCTGAAAAAGAAGGGGAAAATCAGGAAAAGCCATAGGATGAATATGATTATGAGGAGAAGGAAGAAGAGGAAGGGGAAATCGAAATGGAAACCCCAAGCATGAAGTATGTAAGAGGAAGAAATTCTTCCAAAGAAGTCCGAGAGCAAGCCACTTATAAAGAAAAATTGCAGGGCTCTCAATTAACATTGGAAAGGATTCTTCAAAACACCAAAAATTCTAGACACAAGGGAATTCCTAGAAGGGGATACCCTCAACCACTAAAATTAAGTAACGAAGGTCCTCTCCTGGAACTGCAAAGGTATGGGGAGCAAGGAAAAAGAAGAAGCAATGAAGGATCTGATAAGACTATCCCAGCCAGACATCTTACTGATCCAGGAGACCTAGATGGAGAAAGATATGTTTCTCCAGGTGAGTGCAAAATTTTGGAAGAAAGGAGGTAGATTCGCTGTCAGCTCTAGAGGATCCTCCAGAAGAATCGGTACGCTATGGGATGATCAGAAATTTGAACTTGTGGAAGCCAAGCACAACCCACACTAGATACTCACCACTCTGCTACAGAAAGAAACTAACAATAAGGTAAGACTTTTTAACTTGTATGTGCATGTCTCTTATGCTGATAAAAAGAATTGTTGGAATCTTATTTGGGAGGAAAGAAGAAACCTGTTGGTCAATGTCATCCTGGCTGGAGATCTGAACATCATCTTAAACCAAGCGAAAAAAAGAGGTGGCTCGATGGTCAGAGACCCTATAAGGGAGCATGTTGATGATTTAATGATGGACTGGGGCCTTTCCGACGTCATTCCAGTTAAAGGAAATATACATGGAATAATATGAGATTGGGGCCTGGGCACATTGCTGCTAGGATGGATCGGTTTTTGATCCAAATACCTTTCTCCTGTTGGGATTAAACGCATCTTCCAAAATTCTTTCGTTTGGAGGATCAGACCATAAACCCATCATGCTCAAGTTGAAGAAGGATCAGAACCTCGGACCGATCCCCTTTCGGTTCCTCCCTCTCTGGGCCACTCATAAAGAGTTCAAGAGGATTGTAGCCAAATCTTGGATTGCGTCGATTTCAGGCTCCCCATTCTACATTTGGGAAGAAAAGCTGCGTAGAATGAAGAGATGTCTCAAGAAGTGGGCAAAGCAATTAGAAACTCCTGAGCAAAAAAAAAATAGAGGCCGTGAGGAGGCTTGAGGCCCACCAAATCGAGATGGAAACAAAGAAACTCATAGAAGAGGATCATAAAATAGAAATTAAGCTGCAACAGGAGCTTCCCGATGCTTGCAGAAAGGAGGCTGAGTTGGGGAGATTGAAAGCTAGATGCCTCTGGCTTCGGGTAGGGGATCGTAACTCTGGTTACTTCCATAAGCAAGTTGAATCAAGGAAAAAATTTAAATTAGTTTTTGAGATCCACGCTAAGGACCAAGTCATCCACGAATTTGAAGATATTAAAGCCGAAGCCACTTGTCACTTTACAGAAATTTATTTAGTAGAGGATAACAACTACTCTGACAGTGTGTTATTGGATCTTGTTCCTAAAATTGTGAATACCAAATAAAAAAGATCTCGATGGAAGAATTGAAGGAAGCTATGGATGAAATGAAAGATGATAAGACTCCCGGCCCAGATGGGTTCAATGCATCATTCATCAAAATCCGTTGGGATATTATTCAAAAATACCTATTCAAAATGGTGACAAAATCTCAGAGCTATGATAAAGTTGTCGGAAGCACAAACTCTGCTTTTCTTACGCTAATTCCCAAAGAGAAAGAGGCGAACACCTTTGAGAAATTTCGCCCAATCTCACTGTGCAACATTGGGTACAAGATAATAACCAAAATCATAGCTAGGAGGTTATCAGGAATTATGCCCCATATCATCCCAGAGAACCAGGGAGGCTTCATCAAAGGCAGGAGAATCTAGGATAACATAATCCTCGTCCAAGAGGCTATCCACTCCAGCCTAGATAATGGTGAAAAACGTATGGTGGTGAATATTGATCTAGCCAATGCATTTGACCGGGTCTCCCACCCTTTTCTCCCCAATGTAATGAATAGGTACGGGTTTGACCTGAGCTTGATCATATGGGTCAAATCCTGCATCAGCTTGCCCTGGATTGCCCCTCTTATCAATGGCAGAGCGGTTAGCTTCTTCCAAGCCTCACAAGGGTTAACACAAGGATGCCCGCTCTCGCCATTGCTCTTTGCAATTACAAGAATTTGTTCTCAGCCTTCAACTCAAGCAAGCAAGGAGAGACCAATATATAATTGGTATCTGCATGACCAGAGGAACTAAAAATATTAACCATGCTCAGTTTGCAAATGATACTATTCTTCTAGGTGGGGCTAGTCAGATCATAGCCCAGAGATTCAAAGATGAACTAGACCTATATTGCCAAGCTTCGAGAAGAAAATTAAATCTTAGGAAAAGCTTGATCTACAGCTGGAATATCAACCCGAGGGAGATGTTAGGCATTTCTTAGATTCTAAAGATTGAAGGAATAACTATCTGGCAATCCTTTAAATACCTGGGAATCCCAATCTTCAGAAGCAAGCTAAAAAGCTCGGACTGGAATCCATTGATTGAAAAAATCAAAAAAAGAATTTTGTCCTGGGGAGTTGTTTGGCTAAATCTAGCCGGGAAATTGGTTATGATTAAATATGTTCTTAATAGCTACCCGCTCTATTAGTGTTCTATTCTGTTGGCTCCTCCCAAAATACTGGAAAAAATTGAAAACATGTTGAGAACTTTTCTTTGGAAGGTAGCAAAAAAAGGCGAAGGGAAAAAGTTTGCTCTTGTCAACTAGAAAACAATCAAACTATCTTGTATGGAAAGAGGCCTTCAGATAAAAGATTTGAATTTCCAAAATCTGGCAATGGGTGCTAAGTTACTTTGGAACGTTGTCGATCGGAAGCCATCTTGGAGTAGCAAGGTAATATGGAGAACATATTTCGTTGGGCAAAGACTCAGGTGTTTGGACAACGTCCCGAGGACTAGGTATGGCTCCCCAATATTCACTCTCTGCCAGAAGGCCTTGTCAAAATTTCAAGAAGATCTACACTAGGTTCTAGGTAATGGTAAACAAATCAATTTATGGCACGATTCAATCATGGCGAATACGATTTCTACCTCTATTTTTGAGTTTAAAAATTGGTACGAAAGGCTGGGTATAAAAACGATTTGGGATGTTGCTGAGTGGGATATTGACCCTCCCCATAGGTGGATTGCCTGGACGATCCTTGAATTCCTGATGGAGTTGGAAAATGAGAAAACACAGTTCATGAATTTCCTTTCCGGTATCCCTCCAATGGAAAGAAAATCCAAGGATTGTAGAGGATGGGGCAATACTGGCTCGTACAAAGTTGTTGATGGGTACAATGTGTTCTCGGCCATTCCAAATGCAATTAACAACCCGACGATTTGGAAAAATATCTAGAACTCTCCAACGCTACCCAAAGTCGTTCTCTTCATATGGACGATGGTGCATGGTAGGTTTCTCACTGGTGATAACCTGGTAAAACATGGCTTAGAAGGTCCTTTTAGATGTCCTCTCTGCTGTGGAAGCTCTGAAACAATTTTGCACCTGTTTTTTGCTTGCTCGTATGCCAGAGACGTGTGGGATCAGATTACCACTCCTTGGTTCGACAAAATTGAGACTCAGGATAATGCTCAATATTGGTTTTCTAATTGGGAGAAGGCAATCAAAGTAGACTGGGTGAATAAAAAAGGGATCAAAGAGTGTTGGATGAAGCTCCCAGAGCTAGTCTGCTGGCATCTTTGGATCGAACGAAACCACGGAATTTTCCATAACAAAGAACAACCTCCTTACAAAACTGTTTCCAAAACACAGGCATTCATGGGAGAGGTTATAAAGGTAAATCAGGTTGCCCAAAACAAATTTAAGCTGTTAGCAAATGAGGTGAATTAGATGCATTCATGTAATGCTTCTTCTTTTGACATTGATCCAATTCCAAGGAAGTTGGAAATTTGGGAAATTAGGCTGGATAAATCTCAATTCGGAAATTGGATGAAAGAGAGGAAGATGTTCAAGTTGTTATTCGACGGAGCTTCAAAGGGGAATCCAAGGATGGTGGGAAGCGGTGGGGTCATCATCTGTTCATAGGGGAAAATAGAAGTGGAATACTGCTAGAATATTGGAATTGAATCCAATAACATGGCAGAAGTCTACGAACTATGGCAAGGAATCAAGCAACTGAAGGAAAAAGGAGTCGAGGAAGCTACAGTTTATGGAGACTCTCATTTAATAATTCAGGTAATGAATGGAGATAATTAGTGCCAAAGCTTAAAATTGGATAGAATGATTAAAAGAATCAAATCTGTCTCGAAGACCTTCCGCAAAATTGAGTATTTTCATATTCTCTGAGATCTTAATGACTTGGCGGATCATGCTACAAATAAGGCAATGGCCCTTAGTGTGAATGAGATGTCAGTAAACCTTATTCTTTCCTCTAATATCCCACCTTAGGAAGTTTCTAATTGTCTTTGGCCATTTGTCTATGGATTGATTGGGCAAGTTCTTAGGAGAATAGATAGGAACTTTAGTTCTGGTTTTAAAAAATCAAATGGTTGTAACCTTACTTTTTTCATTTTTTTAATACAACATAACCGCTTTTGTAAAAAAAAGTTCATGAAACTCTTTGCTTGATTCTATTTATGTACATAAATGTTTTAGATAGGTATATAATCTCAAAATTAAAGATTTGTTTTACTATGTATAAAATATTTGAAATCTTTAAGTCGAAGTATTACTTAAGTTAAATTAGGGGAAGTTTAAATTGTAGTAGGTAGTGAGAAGCCTTGGTAGATGTATGAATTAATTCATCTTTAATTTTCAATTTTGGGATATTTTTGGCTAGAAATTGTTCCAAGACTACAAAAGGAACAAGCTAGTACAATCTCAAAATAAAAAGAAAAAAGGAATTGGTTTTTCATAATTTTTGGTTTGAAAGTTTATTCACAAGAAGGTAAACAATCATCAAACTAATCCAGGAACTGAATCATGAAATAACATTGAAGAACTGAGATATAAATGCATAAAAGATAAATATAAACCATAAAAATTCATAAGCATAGTACTGGTTTTGTCCACAACATATGACCATTCACATGAACAAAAACTTTAATCAAGAAATGAAATCATAAGTTGAGTGGTCAAACTGGGCATAAACAAAATCAATATAGAGGATAAATAGGCTTATATGTATTTATAAATCAGTCTCATTCTTCAAATACTTACATGAGAGTCATAAGTGTTAC
>LPNX010601438.1:4783-19930 GCA_001517045.1 Pseudotsuga menziesii | reverse complement strand
GGTCGAATCCGAGCGATCTCAAGGCATAGGGAAGGCTAGGAGTCAAGTGAGTCGGATCCATGTCAAGGAAAACTCCAAAAGGATTTGGATTTTGTACACATCTTGATGTACGCGGTTTTAGTGGTCAAACCCGCATATATACGCGCTTATAGGTTTAAAAGTCGTGTGTATCATTTTCACATGTTTTTAGGGATGGTCAAGGAAACATCAAAAGACAAAAAATGGTCCATGGGGTCTAAGGAGTCTGCAGCGAGACAGGGGAAGACCATACAAAGTGTGATTCACCTAGAGTGGTAAAATCAGCTATAATAGATGCCCCCTAATGTGTGAGGTCAAAGGGGTCATACGATGGCCGAAATACATTATAAGTCCATCCCAAAAGTGGAGTGATGAAGTATCCCAAATGGAAGACCAACCATCCAATCAACATAGTACAATAATACAACTCTGCATATAATTGCAAATACATATAGCAGTCCTAGATACATAAGAGTACAATGGCCATGAATAGGCATGATACAAGATATCACATAAGTGGTCATCGCCACGTACAATGTACATAGATCAGAATCTCCATGATGAAGATATACAAACGACCATGATCTCCATGATGGCTGAAGATATATAACAGATCAAGATCTCCATAATGGCTGGAAATGTCTGACATATACTAGAATCAAGTCATGAGAGCTGAAATCTCATGAACACTGGCATGATCAAGGAGGTAGCATATAAGATATGCCACCAATATGGAAGGTCTTCTACACAAACCGCTATGAGTACATGTCCTACTATGTGAATATAAGTGTCAAGGTCGAACATAGTAGTCCATCGTCTGATTACCAGTCATTAATGTATACCGTTAACAGACGCGAGATCACCCACCGATAATGAAAATGGGAATCAAGGTACTAGAGTGCAAACTAACAAGTGTGAATAAATGTGTTGAGGTTGAACACTTGAGAGGATCCATCAACCAGGGGACATTGATGTATTCCCAAAGACTGTCGATGGCGAGAGAACCTGCTACTGATGACTGCAAGTCTCAAGGCACTCAAAACGACTCTAGATTCCAATCCTAGAATAAATGATCTGAAGTCGATGGGGTGAAATCCGCTAGAAAGAGGGCATTAAGGAATCCCCCATCATCCAACATGAGGTACTTAGAAAAGCTGTATAATGTGGAAGGACTCGATCATAAGGTGCACGAACCAGTAACTGTACCGGGAATGGTCGACATGCAAAGTCAAGATAACTGAGGAATGGCCGAATCAAGCTTCAAATTCCTTCGAACAAGAGCATAATGACGTATGGTGACTGAATGAAGGCAGCATAGACTCGATATACAAACTGGGACATCTCTGCGACACAGGAGGCATCGACAGAGGCTCCATAGGGACTGGAAACTTAACCACTCAGTGGAGATAAACTTAGATAAATGAGTACAGCTCCTAAAGTCAAACTATAACCCAACCAATGGATGTGATATACATTGCTCTGTTCGAAGGTGACACGACTCGACAGCTGCCATAGATAACATCTTTCCTTGTCCGGCTTTTTGGTTTTTTTATTTTTTTTGGACTTTTTTAGTTATTTAAAAAGCTTGAAAAAGAATAAAATGGATTTATAGTTACAGACTAGGAGGAGATGAGTGTCATAAGGGAAAACAAACTAGTTCCAAGCAGTGGAACATACCTATGCTCAATGCAAGGATACATGTGTAGGATATCGACACTCGGGGGAAAATCCGCTCCAGGTAAAAGGGAAACAAGTTGCGAAGGATATAAAAGATGGCTCTGCATGGCTAGACATGAGACAAGCTTGGGCTATATGGCTGAATACGCAATTTCAAGGGAGCAGGCACAAAGCTCAATAAGGCAGGAAAAGCTCATGATAATGCAATTACAACTTGACATAAGGGAGTCCTGAGGGAAATAGGCCAACAAAAGATCAAGAGGAGTATGAGGCTCTTGCGAAATGTCATGGTAATACTATACAACAGACTCCTAGACCTAAGAGAGGACTCACAACATGGGTACCAAATGCAAAGGGGAGCTAACTAGGACACCCATGTATAGGAAAGCTCTACCATTCACATAGTATCACTTCTAACAGTAGCATGAAGGTTCCATGATACCATGGAATGGGTTCGTACCTAAGGTTAAGATGGAATGGTCATAAGGCAATGCATAAGTGCAAGTGGATGTGACATCCTAACCTATATGGCAGTTCAGACATAATACCTGTGATAGGCACGAACAGGTCGAAACCTTAGAGAGAGTGTACAAAAACTAGACCCTACATGACAACCATATTAGTCCAAAACAACCCAAAATAGCCAATAAAGAATCCAAACTATATGATATAGGGAGGAATGATCATGACAAATGCTCCCAAAGGAAACAATGCGGTGAACAATGGGACATAAAACAAAAAGTAAGGTGTAGACCCAATATTCACGCATGCACCACCACCCTTGTGAGGGTGACCACTGGTGTAAAGACCGAGAGAGGGGATTCAACATCCTCCACAAATGGAGTAGAGGGTAGAATGTGACCACTCCCCAAATCTATGAGCAAGGTAAGGGGTTGTGATGCCCCCAAGTCTGACACTAGGGTCCATACTAGGACCAAGGATGGGTGATAGGATACCAGGCATGACAAAAACAAAAGGACCCGAACTCAAGAGAGCATAAATATACTCAAGTAACCACGATCCAAAAGGCCAACTAGCGCATAAAGAGCACACTCCTGAGAAAATCTACAGCCAAAATACAAGCAAAACAAGGGGAGGATATGTGAGCTCCCGAATGCAGTAGGTATGTCTCGCCTAGGAGAGGCTCGAAACTCCCATACACTACAAGTGGAGGTACGTAACCAATTATAGTGGCCCTCAGCTTCAACACATAAAGCGACTGTGTTGTCCGACCCCAACCTGGTCGGGACACCTGCAGAATAACCCCTGCAAAGTACCCTCTCGATATCCTAGGTAAGGCAACTAAGGTCACCTCAATATAATCAATGCTTAGGTGGACAGTCGCAGGGGGGATTGACCGTATGGACAGGGTCACAAAGCCCGAAACTCCTGAAAGAGCCCCCAAATATGAATACAATCCTGGAAATATCTCCGGTGCTACTCAATTACAACCAGGGATCATCCCAATCATAACCGCTCACACTGCCTCGTGCTTAACTCCCTTTTGAGAGGAGGATCCTGAGAAACACCAATTATACCAAGGAATTTCACACTCTCACCTGGACAGACACATACATGTTTTTGTTTAATTGTCTTGGAGAATTTACTCACAGTGAACTATTCCAAGACCCTAAAACCTAAGCTTGTTGGTGCACCCTAGAAAACAAAAGAGTGTAATTCATTTTAATTTAGCGTTGATTTTAATTGGCTTTATTACTCAAAATAGGGATATGACCGTGCAACTAATGGTGTTATGACACAACATGAAGTAAAATGCACACCTAACAATCAATGCAAATGCATTGTGTCCATGAAAACAGGGTATGCTACTACGTGAAATGCACAATTTTTCTTCAAATGATGAATGCAAGCTTTCTTATATGAAGTCCTAACTAGTACTCCAAAGCAAATCTAGTGCAAGTACAATGCAAAATGCAAAATGCAATGCATGATGATAAGCAAATGTTTTTGGATTTTTTAAAATAAAATGAGATACAAAAGCAAAAGAATGATTCTACGACCCCTATACTCTACAAGCACACTCAAACAGCACTCAAGCAAAGCACTAAGGTAAAAGAACTCTAACGCACTAATCCCAAACAAAAAATAAAAAATGCCATGACAAGAACCTTTAAAAAAAATTTAGCCTAAAAAAAAATGTTTTTGGTTAGAAACAGAGGTATAAACAGACTCAGGAAGTGCCAAAGGAGACTCAGCAAACATCAAACTTCACCCAGCAACCATTTAACTTCCACAAAAAGGAAAAACTAAGGGCATATGCAACTATTTGTAGTAAACCCGTGTGTATACGTGGAAATCGCAGAGAAACCTGCAGAAATCGAAAATCTGCGAAACCAGAGATTCTGGGTTCAATCCCCAACAGAGTCACCAATTATGTTATGGAGAGAAATTCCTATGGCTTGGGGTACCACAACAAATAGCTTGACTCCAGAAATCAATCATTTCCAATATGCAATAGAAAGTAAATGTCTAACACTAAAGGATCAGACCTCGTACCTTATTCCGGACGGTTGAAGTAGATCCCCGTTGAGCTTTCCAAATTTAGCTTGAATTGATAGATTACTTCCTCAACAACAAGTAAACAATACAAGCATTCTATATATCATGGTGTTAGATCTATTCTAGCATACAAAATCAATAATGTATAAGCATTTGACATAATCCAATGGATAAAATATTCATTCAAACACACATTATTGGACAGGAAAAGATATTTCTATTAATATAAATTAGAGATTACAAGATACAACCTCTGACGGCACGTTTGTGAACTGGAGAAACTAAATCCCCCACTTGGGCCTCCACCACCTCAATCCTACATCTCTCGATAGCAAGCTCACAAGCAAAAGGCAAGCTTGGGAAGAACACACTAGTGCTCCAAGGGACAAAGGGATGCAGACTCAAGCATAAGTTCTGACAACAATGGACTATAGTTTCTTTGCTCTCAATTCTCTCATATGCCTTCAATGTACCATGGAGTTCCTTATAAAGATTTTCAAAGGGGTAATGAAAGGTCGAATCCAAGCGATCTCAAGGCATAGGGAAGGCTAGGAGTCAAGTGAGTCGAATCCATGTCAAGGAAAACTCCAAAAGAATTTGGATTTTGTACACATCCCGATGTACGCGGTTTTAGTGGTCAAACCCACGTATATATGCGCTTATAGGTTTAAAAGTCGTGTGTATCATTTTTCACATGTTTTTAGGGATGGTCAAGGAAACATCAAAGGACAAAAAAATGGTCCATGGGGTTTAAGGAGTCTGCAGTAGGACAGGGGAAGGCCATACAAAGTGTGATTCACCTGGAGTGGTAAAATCAGCTATAACAATAAGTATCAGTCAACATATACATCCAAAAGTCCTTAGCTCTATAGCGCTTCTTGAAATAAAAATCGAACCCTACTCCCCTAAAATTTCCTCCTTTTATCCTTTACAACATAGAGCAGTTTCAAAACTGTTTCATAATTGTCTTTTAGGTCTAATCTCGAGATAGTTACAATTAGTAGTTTTAAACTAATTTCGAATCTTTAAAGATAACATAATATTAACTACTATATACATCATAACAAAATAAAATACTTGAACAATTGGTCATTAAGTGACAGTTATAACTGCTTGGCTGCTTCTGCTAGCATGACAATCCCTTCCAATGCATGAGACTGCTTCTTAGCTCATTCTGCTCTGTCTCCAGACTTTTTAATTTTTTTTATAACATTTCATTCTACTTGTTTAAATTATGAATTTTCTTGGTTAAATATTCGGCTTGATTCTGTATTTCTCTCTTCCTCTTCAATGCTTCTTTCGACACTGCTATCAATTCTTGATAATGTGCATTAATATCTTCCAGGTCCTCTCTTAATCTATTATTTGTAGTTACCAGCATGTCATTAGATTCATTAAGAAAAAAAAATTGTGACTTTTTTTTGTTGTAGAGATTTCCTAAGATTTTCAACTTCAGAATCCATATGCACTTCTCCAGTCAATGTCAAATCATGGTTTGACAACCATGGAATATTCAGCTTCTTAAAAATTAAATCTTCTTTCTGCCTATCCTTCATGCTTCCTTTGTAAATGAGACTTCTGAAGTCATACCCTGTTCTAAAATAGGAGTAATATGTTCTTCTAAGACTTCATGATTTTCTTGAACCGACTCTGGTGATATTAAATGATCTTCTTGAATGCAATTTTGTTGTGGGCTCAAATTCTCTTCACTTTCATTATTTTCCTCACTTGAAGAATCTTGAATGATTGTAATCTTCTCATTTTTTAGTTTAGGGTTTAAAATTATTATCATATTTAATCTGAGCTTATTTGTAGCTCTGGTCTTTGGCCTCCATTTCAATCTTTCCAGCTACATAAGAGATTTCTTCTCTACCTTTAAATCTGGAACTTGCAAAATATTACCCTTCGAATCAACCACAAAAGAAACTATAGTTGAGCTTTCCTGTACACATATAGAATTCTGCTTCTATTCTGTTGAACTAATATCTTCCTCAGGATTCAAATCAAGTTTCTTCTCCATTTTTTCATCCTCCAGAACGTGTTCTTATTCATCTTCCAACGCTTTTCCTTGATCTTCATTACCAGGATTTGTAAATCTTTGACATGAACTGTCTTCCCAAAGGCTATCTTGCACTAAATCTTCAATCACATCTTTTTTAAATTTCTTAACAAAACCAAATTGTTTATTGGTCAAACTTTTCTTTACATGATCACCCTGTTCATTGGTAAAGCCTGGCCAGAATAAGAAGTGATCCCAACTTCTATTTTTCTTCTTCAAAATTGTATAAATGATCAATTTGATCAAGCCATGGTGAAATACCAACTGGTTTGTATGGTTAAAATGTCCCTTGATTCTATTCAACATCTTCTGGAGACTTTTTAAAAGAAAGAAAGGAAGATTCATCCTGGCTTTCTGATTCAAATGTTGTAAAAATCTAACATGATATTTAAACACTGATGCAAACCTGCCATCGTATGTGATATAGCTTTGTATAATACCAATTGCTTCTCTCCATTCCAGCTTAAAATTTTCTAAATGAACCCCTTTACTCCAGTCTAGGGCTTCTTTTCCTGGCAGTAAGAAATCATTAGAGTCAAAACTGAAAGGAGTTTTCTTGAACTAGGATTCTCCATCTATTGGGACACCAGTGGCTTTAGCTATTAAATCCTCTGTGAGCTCGAATTTGAGAGTATTAAATGTTACAGTTCCATTGATGAAATTATGGCTGAAATGATGTGAAACTTCAGGATTAAAACCAGAAATATTCTCAAAAAATGAAACCACCCTGCTGCCCTAAAAAACTTTGCACATTCTGGAAATTTCGTGGCCCAACTAGTGTCTGTAGGATCGAATCTATTAATTTTTCCACTCTTCTTCATTTCTTCACTATAAATCTGTTAATTCACTTCTTGAAAAGCTTAGGAACCTTCAAAATACGTGTCAACAACTATGAAATGCATAATCCCCAAACTTGAAGTTACGTGAATTCAAAATCACGATTTCCTCAATGACACTTATAATAGATTAGTACGCGTATCATAATATATCAAACAATTGTCTAGAAGTCCATAATTTTTCGAACAAGTGTTTGAAGTCTCCTAGCATCAACGCATGCAAATGTGTCACGTTCTGTCATCAATCAACCACGCTTCTCTATGATTTTCAATTCGTGCAACGTTTTAGTGAATGTAGCTTGGATTTTGCACTGTGGGAATACCTCATCATGAAAACAAATTATGCAAACCGACTCCAAATAAAGGTTAGACCTTGGATATGAATATTGGAATAAAATTAATTCAGTATTTGAAGACTTTTGACAAATATATAATACTTAATAAGCCCCTTCAATAAAAACTTACAAAAAGATAAAACAAATTAAAACCAAAACTATAACCTAAAGGCATTTAAAATCATTAAACTTAAAACCAGTTCAAACTGAAAAGTAAATAAGGACTAAAATTCGAGAAAAAAACACACAAAACTTAGGTACAATTTCAGTCCTAACAGGAGCCTAATCCCAAGGACCTAGAAAGTTAAATTCGTTAAAATTGGACTTCTAATCTTAATATCAAACGGTCTTTGGATTTGGACTTCAACCAACTAAGCTACCCCTCAGAGTTTACTCAATTTTATTATTATTATTTATAATGTATTATTAATTATTATGTATTATTAATTATTATTATGTATTATTAATTATTAAACTAATATTAATTTTTCTATCGTTTTTACTATCTGTATTAGCAATTTTCTTTGATATCCATACAAATATGTCTATCATTCATCGATTGTCTTGATAATGTAGTTAACTATTCAAAACATTGACTCAATAATAAAACTATTGATACTCCGGAAACCTAAACCTACTTTTCAAACCTTATTCACCACAAAAATCTTAGATCTCTAAAATTAATCTTGTAAATGAGAAATCTCCAATATATGATATACTTATACTTATTGGATAATAAGTATGGACATGAGTTTTTAAGTAAATGCAAATATGAAAGTGAGTTGTAACTAAGGAATGATAGGATATAAATTACAATAAATTTTTTTGGGATACTTTGGAGATGGTAATGAATGGTGTTAGTTACTCTTATGATTAATATTTGCTTATATTTACTTGGTGGTTACTTTTATTAATATTTGGTTTACAATAGTTGTTATCATTGCATATATTATTTAGTTTATTTTAGTAACTATTATGGTACATAATATTTTGTAGTTTATTTTAGTAGCTATTATAGTATATAATATATTTTTTATTATTAGTAGTATTATTGTAGATTTAAAAGTACATTTATTTATATAATGATAATGAAAACCATTAGTTAAAACAATTTAGATATATGAGTTTGTATTTTAAGTTATTAATAATGACAATGCTTACCTAATCCGTAAATCTATTAACAAGTATTTATGATTATAAGTGAGATTTTTTTTGAAAGGTAATACTAGGAGTTTTTTTTTCATAGAAAAAAGTTATAGTTTTAACTATCAAAAGTATATTTATATATAGTCAAGATGGAGACCTTATCCACGAACACAAAGTAGTCCAGCGCCAAAACAAAACAATAAAGAACTAGAGCCAAAAAACTAGAATTGAGAATAAATATGACACAAGTCTTTGTGAGACCAAGTATGACACAAGTCTTTGTGAGACCCATGAGAATATATACCCATAAATCTTATTAGTCAAGGATAATTATTATAATGAACAAGATAAATGGAATGAACTCTAATGGTAGAATTGTATTTTATATCTTGATTTTATCCACAAAGAATTATTGCTTATGAGTTGATTATTCATATGAGTAAATCATTTACATTTTATAATCTCAATTTTAAGGGATCAATGATTATTTGTAAAGACTTACATTATTTGCGGGGATTAAAATTTACGAGCGATAAAGTTCATGACAAATGAATAATACAAAAAGTGAAATATTAGAGGTTTATTTCATAAAGTTGTGTGTTGTGAAATATTAGAGGTTTATTTCATAAGATTGTATGTTCTCTTATGCTTTGCTATTTGTCTCCCTCTTGGAAAGCACTAATGCATCTATTAGAAAGTTGTGCAGAGGCGCGTGTGAATATCAAAATCAACTAAACAAAGTAATGAAGAAACTCTAATATACTAACAGGGGTTAACCACACAATTTTTCTATAACATGAAATTTGGAGTATTAGATATGGATACCTAACGTGACCAACTAGGAAGTTGGTCATCCTATTAATCCCATGTATCATATCACCACATGGAAGATCACAAGAGAAATGAGTCTCATAGTGCCAAACCCTGTAAGAGTGGTGGCTTAGGGAAGTGTATTTTTTAGGAGTGTTTTTCACCAATTGGCTATTTTTTTGGCCATATATATATATGGCCAAAAATATAGCCAATAATATATGTATATATATATATATGTATATATATGTATATATATGTATACATATATATACATATATATATATGTATGTATATATATGTATTTATATATGTATGTATATATATGTATGTATGTATGTGTATATATATATATATGTATGTATGTATGTATGTATGTATGTATATGCAAAATGATCATTTTCCTTTTAAAATTTTGCATTCTTCTCACATTAGATATTACTTAATTGATAATATTTGTAAAAATTTACAAGTTTTAATAGTGAATTATATGTTTTTTTATTGCATATTCGACCACATATCTACATGTATGATTTTTTCAAACCAAAATATTTACCTAAGCTACTATACTTAAATCAAGAATTTGAATCCTTAAAAAATAGTCTACTTGAGGGTATGCTTAGACAACACCAAGAGAACTACCCTCTTTTTTTTATGTTCACTTTGAAATGTACCAAGAGAAGTACCCTCCTTGTTTGGAGGTAGGGTCCCCAAATCTCACACCCTTATAGGAGAGTAGGTGTGATCAATGCGTGAAAGAGGTGGATCTTCATCTGGATGTTCTAAAATTTATGCTAGAAGCACTCAAGGGTAGTGAAAGCCACACAACCCTTGATTAGTAGAGACTTTGTTGTCATTAACAAAGTGAAATGTGGTCCATAAAATAGTAACCCATAAATATATGTAGAATGAAACCATCTAGCCTCTAAGGATAATCGCCTTCTTTGCTCCATGCCTAAGAAAATGATAAAGTTAAATACCTTTATAATTTGTGTCACTATTTTGATAAATATTTACATATGACATTTAAAAGAAAATCTTCATAAATGGCTTGATTTACATAATGACATGGGCTAAGGTTTCACTAAAATGCCCAATTTGTTAATATTTCTATTTACTTTTTTTTATATTATAGATTCTTTCAATGTGTTTTTTTCATAAAATTTGAAATTACAACTCCAACTTGTTAAAGGTCTAATTTTACTAATATTTAATTGCAATCTAACAAAACCTTTAAATTCACCTGGACTATCAAAATTGCAAAATCAACAAAGAATGGTAAGAAGATCATAATATGTAACTTGTCAAATTCCAACCAAAATAAGGTGTTTTAGTTAATTAGACAACATTACATAAATATGCTAATAAACCTTCCCCTACCCATAGAACAAAGTTGAAATTTGGTAAAATCGATATATCAATTCAATGATTTTAATGACACTTGATAATTTAGCAATTTTAATGACCCTTGATAATAGTTTTCTTTTAACTTAAGGACCCCTTTCTTTTGAAAAAAAACTTAATGACCCTTGATAATAGTTTTCTTTTAACTATATTTGAGAACCAAAATGCCTTACGATGAACATCTATGAGTAAAATTCCATTCATGCCTTATATCCTTATATTATAGAAAAAAAAATTGTATTTACATAAATATGTCATTATTAAAGAAAGAGTGAATTTTCCAAGTTTAGAAGTAATGCGAAAAAAGTTATATCAGATGTTATACTCGCACAACCACTAGTAAAGTGGGTGAACGTTGATAGATACAACTAGCCACTTAGTTTTGTGGAGATGGTTGGTTGTTAAACAAAGACTAAACATTAAACTAATTACTAAATAAACATTAAATTAATTAATATAAACATAAAACAAATACTATTTAAAAAAATTTTAAAAATCCATTATTGCTCCCCCTTCTTTAAACACCACTTAAATAAAGCTTATTTAAATCTCAATCAAGATGCATTTAATAACCATAAAATGAATCATGGTTGTACACTTGTTGCGCTTGGATTAATCTTGTTGTTTAAACGTTTATATATAATATTGAAAAAAAAAATTCACAATATTAAATCTTATATAAAGTTGATAAACAAAATTTTCTTAGGGGTGGCAGGTGCAGGAGGGATCCTCCTGGATCCTAGAGGACATGTTGAACAAACCTTCGCTTGGGGCCTAGGATCTAGGACCAATAACGAGGCTGAGTGGTTGGCACTCCTACAGGGCCTACACCTCTTAGTCACTAAAAATCTTCGTAAGGTAATGATATTCGGAGACTCTCGATATGTCATCTTCAAACTGATCAACGGATATCCCTCTGGATCAGTTAATTGTCACCGCCTTTTTGACAAAGCAAATCCTCTCATGTCTAAATCCTATGAGACATTTCACATCCTTCGCCACAATAACTCTGCAGCGGATGCTTTGGCTAACTGAAACACTCCTATCATCCTCAAGGCCATTACAGCCAGAACGGAAACACTCCTATCATCAAATTCATTCCTTAATGATTCGTCATAAGCCTTCCTTTCATTTACATGGTAAGAGGCCCTCCCTCTTCTCAATCCTAATTCTGGCTACCCCTTTCCCTAAAAGAAGTTCTAAGGACCTCCCTCTTCTTCCACCTTATCCCTCCACCCCTCCTCCTTTCTTTTCCCCTTCCCCTTGTCCCTCCTTTCCCTTCCTTCTTCAAACCCTCTTCCTTCTTCCCCCTACCCTTATCCCTCCACATATCCCTCCTCCCATCGCCTTGCGTCACCTTCCAACAGCTGGCCATCATTCCACGCTTCTTCCCGAAGGATCCTCCCATTCATTACGCTGTCCTGTCTTCCCTCTTTCCCCCACCACGTGGTACATTCTTTGCCCACTCCCTCTCTTGGGTTTTGTTGGATTAATGGCTTACCGATCCTAGGTTAAATGCCCCTCCTCCTCACATGCTTCAAGTCCTTTCGACCATTTCGATATGTCTTCTCCCTGCAGCAGCATGCAAATTCATTTTACTCCTTCTCTCAGCTCTGTTCATCATGAGGTCCCTCCGGAGCGAGTTCTTCTGAATGTAATTGCAGGCATTGGAGAAGGGTGGCTTCAGGAGATCCCGTGGGAAGCTCTCCCTCTCACCAGAACTTTTGTGAAGGAAAGGCTTGCCCTCGCAGCCTTCTCCTCTTGCTCCTGCAGCACCCTCTTAGGTTCCTCATTGTGGTTTTCAAATACTAGTTCTGGTTCAAATCTCACGTCTGAAACGCATACTGTCAATTTTGAGAAAAGCACGGTCTTGGGTTGTCACTGCACAGGGTGGAAGGTGTTGATGTATATGTAACTTCGGAATGTATTCTTCTATGTATCTTATATATTGTAACCCGGTGTTTATTCCAGGATGTTTCTATTATGTATTTGAGTCATGTGGTCATGCCCCGATGTTCCGATCAGTAGGATTAATAATGTAAACAAGTCATGTCAAGTCATTAGGTAAGTCCCCACAGTTTCGGGGCACTTGAGAGTTATTATACACTAATTAAGGTGTAGGCTCGAGTCGTAATTATTAGGTTGAGCCTACGTGTGAAATGGAAATTCAAGTGAACGGATGAATATAAATAGAGAGTGTGAGTCTCTCTATTTATCACTTGTGACACACATCATTCACTCTCTTAAGTGAGGCGCACTTGTGGAGGAGGAAATATACTGGGACTAGAAGGCCACTGCTGTTGGGAGATTTCTTAATGTTTTGGTGCTGATTTTATCTCTAAGGAAGTTGCAGGGTTTTCTCCTTTATGGTTTCCCCAAGGAAAACTCTTTGTGTCTCTTGTCTCTTGTGATGTGCTTATGTTTTATTGCTGTGCTTGTTATTCTCTTAGTGAAAAGATCCTAAGATCATAATGCTAGCTTAATGTGATGAAAAACTAACATGGTATCAGAGCTAACCTGAGAAGAAGACATTGTGCAGCTACAGGAACTAGGGCTTCCTATTTTATGGATCTTCCTCCACAGATTTTCAGCAAAAGTATGATATGATGACTTTCCATTGAAGGGTGCAGCTTTCTGTCGATGCGGAATTCAATTTCAAGAATTCTCAGTTTTGATGTGGAAATTAGGGCTTTCTATAGAAGAGGAATTTTTGAGTGAGACCAGCATAGTATTTTTCTCCTCATCAAAATCGAATTTTATAGACTTGGATCAAGAAATTTGGTTGGGTGAAACTCCGGGAAAGTCAAACCCTAGTTTGACCTTGAGCTAGGAGAAACCCTAAATACTAAAAATGCTACGTTTTGGTACAGTCGCTATATTCCAATATTGGCGAAGTCTCAGAAGCTGAAAATTGCAGAGACTAAATATAAAATCCTGATGAACACTGTGTCCAAAAATCAGACTCATATTCACTGTACTCCAGGAGATATGATCTCTCCAAGTTAGGGTTCCAGCCTCTTCCAGAATTCATTCCTGAACAAGACATCTGGGGATATCTGTAATATCTTGAGATACGGAGGTCCAAATGGAATTCCTGAAGATTTTCTAGAAAGGGCACGGACTTTAATTTCTGTGGTCCGAAGATCAGACTCAGAAGATGAACCAGTGACACGTGGCAGGCCGTACAACTTCGCTATTTTGAACAGTCCTGTAACAGGTCACCTTGGGAAAAGGATCATAAATCCCAAATGGTGAAACCAATTCTGATGAAACCTGTGGTGTTGGATCAGGGACATGCGAGGTTACCTCCGTGAGAAATTTAATACATAGAAGAGCAGTAATTTTGGAGATATCACAGAAACAGTAACAAGAATTTCTGTAGAAGAAATCAGAAAATTAGGGCTTCCTGTTCTGGGAGCTTCCCTCCACTGTTTTCAGAAAAGGAGTACATTGGACAGCTCCATTTGAAGAGATCTATCTGTTCATCCAATCAGATCTAAAAGATTCCAAGTTTTGAAAATTAGGGTTTCTGTGACAAACCCTAAATCAACGAATTCCGGGACAAGGACGGACACCTCAAATTGGTAAGATCTAATCATTTGCTATTTCCATTTGAGGTTCTCATTTCAATATGATATATCACATCAGCTTGGTGACAAGCTTGGAGAAGTTGACAACTTCCAAATCGAGAAGTATTTGATCTCTCTGAAGAAAATGGATTGGACACCTACATGAGTATAGAGGTTCCAGTTTCAGAGGGAGACGAGGTTAGAAGCCTTTCACAAGAAGGACTTGGTCAAGGCCAAAGAAAGACCATCGATGATGCGGTAGTGATTAGAGAACAAGAAGGAGGCTTGTACAAATTGAAGGGCTATCCAGAAAAAGCCTTGATCCATGATACAGTAGAGCCAAATGAGCTTTGGCATAGAAGGCTTGCACATGTGCACTACAGAGCACTACCTATTGCAAGCAAAGCTATTCCAGAATTTCAAGCTATTTGAAGGGAAGAACAAAAATCAGAATATGACCTAAAGAAGAAGTGAAGAATGCAGAAGTGGTGATGGACACCTTGAATGGCCTCCCAGGATCGTGGAATTCATTCATTCAAGGAATGTGTTTCAAAAGGAAGTGATTACTTTCAGCAAACTTTGGGAAGAAGAAGAAGCTCTACCCATTAGAGGAATTTTGGGGTCTAAAATGGGCCTCCTAAGGAAAATAATAAAATAATAGTTAAAATAATAAAATAATATTGATTAATTTTGGAGGAAGAAAGAAAAAAACTACTTTTTGTGTTCGTATTTTCGACATATCTCCCTGTGTTTTTACTCAAATTTCGAATAGG
>LPNX010601432.1:164064-210243 GCA_001517045.1 Pseudotsuga menziesii | reverse complement strand
CTAAGGCCTTTTGCTCAGCAGAAATGTCTGCATTTTGTTTAAAGTATGGCATAGTTTTATCTCATGCATCAGATTATTATCCTCAAGGAAATGGTCAAGTAGAGTCTAGTAACAAAAATCTAATGACCATAGTCAAGAAAATTGTTGGGGAAAACAAAAGGTCTTGGGATAGTAAAATAAAGCATGCTTTATGGGCTGATAGAATAACAAAGAAAGCATCTACAGGAAAGAGTCCTTTTGAGTTGGTATATGGTGTAGAAGCACAGCTGCCAGTTCACCTTACCCTGCCAGTGTATCAGTTGCTCCGAGAGTTTGACATAGAAGAATCTGCACTTCAAAACAAAATAAATCAGTTAGTAGAGTTGGATGAAATAAGGAGAAAAGCTTATGATCAGAACTTCAAAAGTCAAGTAAAGACAAAGAAAGCCTTTGACAAGTTAGCTAGACAGAGAGACTTCAAGGTGGGGGATACAGTTGTCCTATGGGACAAAGGCAGAGAAAAGCCAAGGAAGCATGGGAAATTTGACAGCCTATGGTTAGGCCCTTATGTGATCAGATCAGTTGCAGGTCCAAATTCCTTCAAACTGAGTCACTTGGATGGTGAGCCATTGAACATTCCAAGGAATGGTCAACAACTCAAGTTTTATTAAACATAGAGTCAGCGTGGTGTCCAAAGGGACACCCTTTGTAACGTATTTCTAACCCTTTTCCCTTGCATTTCTTTAAGGTTTTGTATTATTTCATTGGTTTATTCATTATGCATATAGATGTGAATAATTGTATGTCTATTTCATTTTGTATAGCAATTTCATTTATTTATATTATTTATTGTTTGGTTTTTGCTGGAGGTCTTATGTTGGTTATTGGTGAGAAGTTTGTGGTTGCAGGATTCTGGAGTTCTCATGCGCTCTCCGATGATCGAACACATGTCCCCTAGTTGGAGCCAGATGTTGCCCACCTATTTCGACTAGGTGGCAACTCCATGTACATGAAGATGCACATAATTGTACAAATTATACCTTGGAAAAATCTGAGGATTTTTCACTTCTGCAGGGCAATTGCCCCTTTGTAAAACAAAATGTCCGCTCCCCTACGTGGGAAAATTAATGTAATTATATGTGCTAGTGTGGGTCATATGATATGGATGCCACACCATGGAACTGGTTGTTAGGGAAGTCCCTTCATCGAGTGTTTTTTCCCTTTCCAATTAATCTTGTTGTTTAAACGATTTTAATTGGTTTGGTTTTTCACTCAAAATCCTCCAAAGTGGTGACGGGCGTTCTAACAGTCAAGTCCATGAGATGGCTAAGGGTTCAAAATGTTGTTCATGACCATGCTGGACATCTGTATAGAGTCTTGCGGAGTTTCGTTATGTTGTTGTATTTTTATTATTTTTTTCCAGTTAACTAATTTCACCCCTTGGTGGTTAATTAACTCAGTTTTGATGTAATAATGTAATTGCTCAAGCACTAGCACTTTGTAATAGGGGCTATGAATGCAAGGTAAAATTGCTATGAAACCCCCTAAGCCACTGCTTCGAGTCCCATGTCATTCAGACAAGTAGTTGAGGAGATAGACCATTTTGGCTAAGCAAGGTCTATTTCTCCCCTAGGGAATTAATTAATTTCCCTAAGTCAAAAATTCATATTATTTGATTTTGAAGGAAAAAATCAAATAATGCCATGGTAATTTTGTTTGGGGGTTCCTAAGCCTAGGAAAATTTATTTCAAAATTTTTCCACCCCCCCATGGCCAAGATATAATTTTTTCAAGTTTATTTTTTATTTTTCCTACGTCAAAATTGAAAAAATTTAAAAATTAAATCTAAGGTGAAATATTTTTTGGGCCTAAGTCTAAAGGATAAATGTTTATTTTGGGGCAAAAGGCTAAAGTCAAAGCCAGGTTTAGAAGACATATTAAGTGGCCAAACCACCATCTTTGGAGGCGTCACATGCTAAAGGCATCTCTAGAGAGGGCGCAAAGGTTAAAAACCCTCAATTTAGAGGAGGCGTCACTTGTTGGAATGGTCTAAACCCTCACTAAAGGGGGCGTATGCATATAATAAGGGCGTCATATTATAAGGGAGGCGCTACCATTATAGTGGGACGTCAATATGAAGAGGGCGCTAGCCATTTAAGGAGAGCGCTACCCATAAAGGAAGACACCACCAAATTAGAGGAGGACGCCCACATATTTAGAGGGCGCTAGCATTTGGAGGAAGGCGCTATCAAAAGGAAGAGGGGGCGCTAGCTCATAGTGGAGGCGTCACCACATTTAGAAGGGCGCTAAACTTGGAGAAGGGGCACCACATTTGGAGGGGCGCCTAGCTTAGGCCCACGTTTTTTACCACAAACTCATCTAAGGGGGCGTTTTTGGTCAATACCCTAGATCTAAGGGTGGAGAATGCTTAAGACATGGATCAAGCACCTAAGCCATGGATTGAAAAGTAATCTAAGGGTGTAAAATGATTGAGAAGGATGCAAAGTCAAATACCTAGATCTAGTGGTGGAGATCCAATCTAGATCTAGATCTAATCTTGGCCATTGATCTTCAAGGGGTTGGGGTCTTCCTCAACTATATAATGAGGGTCTCACTCCCTCATTTGATATCATCTCTCATGCTATTGTTACGCTGCCGGAATCTTTCCCTACTCTTTTCTCATATTCTCTCAAGCATTTGGCCCAAGCCTCTTGCTACTTTGCATTGAATCTTGCCCTAGTTGGGCCATAATAGAAGGAAGCTTTGGAGGAATATTGTGCCATCATTTTCTCATTTCATGCTTGGATTAGTGAGGTAACCTTGTAAATTTTTCAATTATTGTTGCTCTTGTTTAGCTTGGAAGCTCTCCACAAAGTATTTTGTGGAGAGACTTGTAGGTAGAAGTATTTCTATCTTCATTTGTGAGTAGATTAGTAAGATTCTACAAATTATTTTGTAGGATTTATTTTTGTGCTCATCTCTTGGCTTTCTTGTTACAGCTTTAATAGTTTATTTGCAGGGATCCAAAGCTAAGAAGGGCTCCTCCAAGGGTTTCGTTTTTTTTTAATTTTCAATTCGGCCATTTTTCTTTTCCTATCCTGAAACTGGGTTTTATTCACTATATAGTGAATATAACCATTGTTTTAGGGCCCTCATCCATTATATATTAATATAGGCTTATAAATCTGTTGTTTATATGTTGTTTTCACCCTAAAAACATTCATTTTTAGCCATTAAAATTTATGTTTTTCCATTTTTAAAAGTTCAGATTTTTCTGTAAAATTTCTGGGTTGTACACTAAATTGTTCAAACTTTATGTTTCAGTTTTCTGCAGTAATTTCTAGCAAGTAAGTTGCTGATTTTTTGCAGGTTTTATGCACAGAAAGAGGGGGTTATGCTGCCCTAAATTGCCCAGAAAAACCCAGCAAAAATTTGGTCCAAAAGAGGCCCTAAACTATACTTCTTCTCTCTCTTCTATTACATTGTAAACCCCAAATGAGAAGTTCTCTTTGGGGTATTTCTCTGCTGTAAATTTGTATAAGTAGTTGCTTAGAGTTAGTTTTTATTTGCAAGTTTTATTTTTCTGTTTACCCACCATCTCTGTTACAGACCACCATCTCTGTAACAGAGATTGTTGTGTGGTTAGGACATTGCTTTAGTTAGTTGTTTTTCCTTTTAATTTTCTGTTCAAAGTAGTTAGATTTAATTTTCATTTTCTGTCAAAGAAGTATTCATACAACCCACCTATCCGGTGTATCCTCTATCCACTTGTCATCTCTCTTTAGGGACTTCAAGTTGGATATGAAAAGCAGGAGAAGTGGGGGTTTAGTTAATTGAAACAACATTCTTTATTTTTCTGTTACAATCAAACACATTTTATTTTCCAGTCCAAGATCAAGTACCAGCACCTCCCATAAGGGATACCGCTTGGTTGATCTTGTTGATAGCTTAAAATAAACCTTGTATGCTAATCACCAAGACTAAAATTTACTTCTAAAATTAACCAACAACAACTTCGCTATTTCCTGCTCCTCTACTCGGTTATCACCCTTCGGGGTACTCGCGAGATACGACAGGGGATAGAGAAGTCTTAGTTTAATAGGCATCCATCTCGCTATTTTTCCTGTCAACTAAAAACAGTGACCTCAGGAAGCTAGAAGGGGTAGTAGACCATGGGGGGTCTCTAGGTGTTTTACGTCCTCCTTGTTGAGCACCGGGGCATTGGGGTTTGACCTGTGAGCTACGGGTGGGCTTTGCTCCCACTTTATTGAGCGCAACAGCATTCCCTCTTTGACTTGAGAAATACTGGATTGGGGTATTCACACCACCGGTTCGAAAACTAAATTTCAAGAGGAAAACCCTTAATAAAATCTACCTAAAATAAACCAAGAGACATTGCAAAACCGGTTCTATAACATTTTTCCATTTTAGCGCACTTCCATTCCAGCATTGCACTCCAACACTTTACTTTCAGTCTCATTTACTTTTCAGTTTCATTTACTTTCAGTTCTGCAATTGTTTATGTGGTGAATGCTTAACTTTTGTCTAACTGCTTCAAGTAATTCAACTTAAAGTCTTTCCATTTTTCATTTACTGTTGGTTGGAAAAATTTTCTTTTAAGGCATTTTCCTTCTGCTATCTCTTGTCTATAACTTGTAAATCTGGTTCATATTTGTCTAAACTGTAACTATTTTACTTGTTCATTTGTTTATACTGATAAATTTAAATCATCTGTACATTGCTTAGATATCTTGATTCATTATTGTATCATTTATTTTGTTTATTCATCTCATTTGTTAGACAACTTAACCTGTGGGATAATTAACTTAGACTGCATCCATTGAAAGTTGCATTCTCTGACTCCATTCTTTAGGCACTGGTTATAAATAAAAGGATTGACTGTCATTTAATATTGCATCTTGCATTGGTTTGACTGTCATCTCTCAAAGCCTTAGCCTCACATCTTAATAAAAGATCTCTTTAATTAATTTGTAATTAATTAATAAATCTAGAACGTAGTCTTCCGTAGGGACTTCCCCCCTTGGCTCTGTTGGGATCTTGCCTAAACGAAGGAGTTGTGGACTGTGGTGACAGTGGTCCCCAGCTCTCGCTTGCCCCTAAGGACACACATAGCAGGTTGTGACTTTCCTGATCCTTAAAGTGTGAATTAGGCGGCAACAAGCTGACATGAGGAAATTGTATTGACATGACAGAGATGAGCAGACTGAGTTAATCTAACAAAAACAAACTTACATGAGCAGAGTTAGATGACCTGTAGAATGTTGTTAGTGACAGGCTAATGAGCAGCTCAACAATTTTGTGACTGTGGTGTGGATAAATTGATGACATTAGTGTATAGCAGAGTGAAAATGATGATCAATGCAAACATGGCAGAGGGATGATAACAAGGCTGATGCTTTTGTTTGAAGAAGGTATACAAAGCCCTATTGCAAAATCAAGACTTCAGAACAATCACCTATCTCTCAGCCTACAAAAGTTATGGTTAAATTCTCTGATCAACATGGTAACACAAAGTCTGATCAAGGTATGACTATCTTTGAGGCTTAACTATATGCATATCTAAGCTTATAGGTAGCCAGAGGTATTCTTATTTTAAAGATCATTGTGAAGTTCATTATGATGAACTATGGACAAAGGTGGATCTCTACTGAAGTAAGATGTATGACACATCTTAGAACAGCAGGAAAATTGTATATGACCAGACTTGCATGAGCAGTATATGAGTAATCCTCTTCATGATTGATAACTTGATGACTTTGACAGTCTTTGTCAATAACCTAGTTTAATTTGACATTGGCTGCAACATTGATTTGACAGTTGGCGATGATTTGACAACTGAAAGGATTGTGACATGACTAATGACAGATGTTGAGCAGATTGAGTTGATGATGATGCTTAAGCTGCATAAGAACAGACTAGAGTGTTGAGCAAATAATTTGCAGCAGTAAATGACCAGCAATAGTGATGATGAGCAGATAACCAGCAGTATTGAATACATGAGCAGATGAACAAGATGATTGATGTTCAACAGATCGCAAAGAATGATGAGCAGTAATTTGGACAGTTGACAAGGCAGAATGATGAGCAGTGTTACAGCAGAATTGATGTGATGTGCAGCGTTGATGATGTGACAGAGATTTCTTGTGACATGTGTATACTGTATTGTAAAAGCAAGCTTGTCTTGCTTTTGAGGTTAGGATACCTCAAACCCTTCTTAGCAGGGTCTAAGAAAACCAGGCAGGGTCCTGGATGCAGAGTAGGTGCTCTATGTATCAGTAGGTGCTGATTTTGCCTAACGGTTGTAGCCGAACCAAATCTAATACAAAAAGATTACAAAATTATATGGTGTTGTGTTCTTTTGTATGTGAAATGATTATGGTAGAGTAATGGAATGATGAATTGGTAGCTAACCGTGATAAGCTGAGAAAAGTTTAAAATTGGCTTCACACTGATTCACCCCCCCTCTCAGTGTCTACAGAGAGCAGCGAGAGCAAGTGGGAGAGTGAAGGCAGCGGAAATGAGAAAATGGAGGTGGTAGGAGTTTAAGATGAGAGAGGGAGGATGAGCCGAATCCGAGCTCAGGCCGAAGGAGGAGTGAATCCGCTCTGATACCAAATGGAGCAATCGAGTCGGGTTGATCTCTTAATAATCGAATCCGACTATCATGTTGGATGATAAATAAGAATAATATATATTAGATGATGAATATTACAAAGATGTCTTGGTCTTAAATATGGCTTGGACATTCATGATAAGGAAACGCCTCCTTTCATACTAACCTAACTTATAAATGATTTAATTATTTAATTATTTTCTTATTTATGTTCGTTACACCAACGTATTAATCTTAAGTTCTTAAAACGTCCTGCAAATCCTGAAGAAATCCCTACAGCTTACATGCGGAACCATAAACAAATTAAAGAAAACTTTTCCAACTTCTTTTGGAAGGTATCTAGTCCCACTGTTTTCCCAAATCATCTTTTTGGATCTCCTTCAACTTCATCTAATCCAATGGCCAGAACAAACACTAGTGGAAACCAAAATGTTCCTCCTCCACAGAACACTAGGATTTTTGGAAGGAAGGCTAAGCCATCTCCTTTAGATTTTTCCCTGATCCAGGGAGACCCCCATTACATGCCTAAGAAATATTTTGAAAAGGTTCCCAAGTTTGATGGAGTGTCATCTATCTCCATTGAAGATCATATTGACAAAGTCTGGGAACACATGGAAGCATATGGAGCATCTGATGAAGATGTCTTCATGAGGGGCCTTCTGGCATCTTTGGAAGGAGACGTCTGGAAGTGGTTTGACAGGTTGCCTGCCTCGTCCATCAATGGGTATGACAATTTTGTCACAAAGCTTAATAGCGATTGGTCTCACAAGTTAGATGGGAAATTCCTCTTGCATCAACTGTTTGGCATCAAGAAGAAGGAAAATGAAACAGTCCATGAGTTTAACATAAGATTTGACAAGACTGTAGGAAATATCCCAGAAAAAATCAAACCCAAGGACCAAGCAATTGTTATTCATTATTTGAATGTGTTTGAAGGGTGGATTGGATATCACTTAAACGATAAGAATCCCAATGACTTGAAAACTGCCCAATTCAATGCAAAGATGGTTGAGCAGAATACCGCATCTATGGGTAGGCAAAACTTTTTCGATCACTTTGCCCCATCCACTTCTAGATCTAACTCTAAACTCCGAAAGCCTAAGGAACCTATGAATGAACTAAAGGAATCAAAGGACAAGTTAGAAACCATGCAAGAGATGATGAGACAACTAACTGTCCTGACAAAAAGTGTCGCTAGTTTTCATGATTCTGAGAGACATAGAAACCCTTATGGCCCTAAACCCTATTGGAACAGTAATAGAATGCCTGAGGGAGATAACAATAGACGACCACCTAAATATCCATAAAGTTTTGAAAAGAAGAATGTGAATTGGTGTGATGAAACAGAGGAAGAACCTTCTGACACCAATTATCCCGATGACCAACCAAACAACGTCAACTTTATTTATGACCTTTCTTTTGATGATGGGTTTGGGAGGATTCTCTTGGAAGAAGTGCCATGGGAGCAAGAAGAAGACTTGGATGATGAACCCATCCTCTCAATTTGTGCCATGAATCTCCCTTAAGCAAAGGAACAACCAAAGATTAAAATCTATAAACGAAGAATTGATTCCCAACCTTCTTTCCTAGACAAATGCAAAGAAATTAATGAAGATAAAAAGGAAGAAGAAGATTTTTCCTTAGAAGATTTTAATTTGAATATTGATATGAAGAAAGAGCTAGGAAAGATGATATGTAACGTCCCTATCATTGAGTTAATGAAAGTGCCCTCAGTAAGAAGCCAAGTAGAGGAGTTCTTTGATGGCATTGGCCAAGAGAAGACTCCTGAGGATGTCTTAGAATCCTGTCACATACAGAGCCTTAGCGGAATACAACCTAGCAAATAGAAAAGGATCCACCTATCAACATCCATTCTGCAATTTATGAGAGAAAGAACGAGGGTCACCCTCCTTTTTACCTAACCTTGCACATTCAAAATATGCTCCTGCATAATTGCATGTTGGATTCTGGAGCAGCAATGAATGTGATGCCCTTACATGTCATGAAGGAAATGGGATTAGAGGTGACTTGACCCTATGGGAATGTTTGTGGTATAGACTCTAGACGTGTGCAATCCTATGGTTTGATCAAAAACCTTAGGGCTGATCTGTTTCCATGTTAAGACATTTCCACTATGATGGATGTAGTTGTTATTGACTTGCCCCCAGTATATGGAATGCTTTTATCTAGCAAGTGGGCAGTTGGTCTAGGTGGATGCCTTATGATGGATTTGTCATATATTTATGTTCCAAACTCTAACGGTGCTCTAATTAGGATCAATAGAGCACCTTGTTATGACAAGTATTTGGAAACTTTTGAGGGAGGGATTAAAAACACATATGGAGATGAATTGCTTAACAATACTAAAGCTAATATTGTGGAAGATGAAAATGAAAGCTGGGAATATGAGCAACCTGAAAACATGTTCATGGTCATGGAAGATTATGATTCCTCTTCTGAAGAAGATTAGAAAGCTGAAATTGCTCGGAGAATTAATTTGGAAATGCTTAGGAATGAGTGTTCGGAGGATTTGGAGGAATTGGGAAGAAATGAAAATCAACCCCAAAGTCAAGAACAAAATAATGTAATGGATCAAGAGCAAACAATCGAGAATCCTACACTGGAAGTTGATGAATTTGATGATATCAGGCGTGTTGAAAGAATTCCTTATAGAGTAAGTGAATGGTTTTCCTTAATTGACCATAATAGAGAGAGGGAAAGCCAAGGGCTTGAACCTATTTACCCATGGGAAACCCGTCCTGATTGAGCTGTTGTAGTAGAAGCTAGTGATGAAATAAATGATTCCCATTATTCTAATGTTGTCGATTTCTTATCTCATGTGTCTTTAGAAGACGGTAATCTAAATCAAGTCCATGATGATTCACTAAGATGAGAAGAGAACACCTTAATTAATGAAGCACCTGAAGGAGAATTTAATCTAAACAATCTTGCTATATTTCAAACTCCTTCAAATTCTCTAAATAATGTATTATCTGCCTATCCTCTCGTCCCCAAATTTGTTCTGCCACCTGAGTCATCTAGTCATCATAATCACGATCTTTCTCACATTCCTAGTTCTTTGGTATCTCATTCGGAAGTAGTTCCAACTGAGCTGGAAAATATGCACATTCTGGTTCCTACAAAGGAAGGCTCTAGCCACAATACTGTTATATCCCATATGCCTCATCCTGTAGAAGAACATAGAGACTTCTGGACTGTAGGGGAAATTGTCAGACATGAGGAAGGGGCTGATGTTAGTGTCCAGGAGACAAGAAGAGAGGTTAGAGAAATCCTAGTTGGTTGGGTAGCTATTCCCATTGATGGTGGTCGACCCAAATTTGATGCAGTTCCTTCTAGGGGGAACTCAAGAATTATCACCCTGCAACCATGAAACCTTGCTGAAGTACATCCCATGCCTATACGTAGCATTGAAGTTGTCCCTGAATCAGTGAATAGGAATAGATTTCCCACGAGAAGTCAAGTCCTTATCCCAAACCACTTACTACATATCCGATCAGGGTGAGCTAATGACAATTGGGTTGGACCTTTCACCATTGAGCGTTGCATTGGTGACATGTGTTTTCTTGTTACTAGTAATGGACGACATATCTTACTTCCTATCAACCAAAGGGAGTTGAAGGATCATATCCCTAACCTCACATAGCCTTGAATCTTTTCTTGCCCGGTAGATTAGAGTAGGTAGGACCTGAATAAGCCTATTTTGGGCAGTAGTTTTTAGCTATTTGGTTCGGCACTTTTTGTTTTCTCCTTGATGCTTGCCTTTGAAGCTCTTAGTGTAGTCCTGGGTATTTGTCTTTTTCCTGCACAATAAAATCAAACTCCTTTTGAGTTATAATATTAGATTTACTTCCTGCTTTTCAGTTTCGTGCACTTCAGTTTCAGTACTTTCCTTTATCTACGCATTGTTCTGACGACCGATCTGTGAGTTTGGTATAGCTTTGGAGATTTTGCAGGTATTGGATGACATTTTGACAGTTGTTGTAGAGCTAGAGTGATGGATCGAGGATACGAGTAACATAGTGCGAGGACTAGATATTCTGAGGTTCTCAAGCCCTCTATTCAGCAAAGCACTTGTCCCAGCTGGAACCAGATGTTATCACATATATAGTAGTCGGGCTACCATTTTCTATCTTTTGATTCCAGTACACTTTTTCAGCCAGTTCCCTTACATATGAGATGCTGAGATGAGCATCTATGATGGATCACTATTTGATGATGGACTATAGTACTTTCCCATGCCATGACTGAGTCTCAGGACACTCAAATTTGAGGACTGAGGTAGCCATTTAGCCATTTGTAGAGCAGTCAATATTTCCCAGAGTTGCAGCAACAAGTTCTCAGTGGACAGATGTTCTTTCGGATTGGTTACTTACAGGTATATGACTCGGCATTTATTATCTTGTGTTATGGTTATTATTGCTTTTATACTCATCCTTGTGACATGTCTTAGCATTTAGTGTCATGATCCAGCGGTCATATAAATATGTGGACATGGTTGTATTGATATTATGTATGTCCCTACTTAGACCTAGAAGTTCTTGGCCCATACTCATTGGTTTTACCCTCCTTAGGGAGAATAGAGGTGATCATTCCCACCATACTTTGGCTTGCTAGTGTTGGTTTCATTTTTCAATATCTCCACCCATCCATTACCTTCTAGTTATGTTTATAACCCGACCTACTACTATTGATGTAATTGTAACTTCGGAATGTATTCACTTGTATTTCTTATGTATTGTACCCCGATGTTTATTCTGGGAAGTGTTTGTAATGTAATTGATTCATGTCATGCCCCGATGTTCCAATCGGGAGTTTCTATAATGTGAACAAGCCATGTCAAGTCATTGTGGGTAACCCTCCTATTGTTCAAGGGTTAAAGTCCTCGCAGTTGTGGGGCCCTAGGGTTATTAGACTATCCTAGAGAAGTCGGCCCTAGGTGAGTTATTGTAAGTTGAGGCAATAGTCCCCACCATCTAAGTCAAGGTTAACCCTCCTTGTTGATCAGAGGGCAAAGTCCCCACAAGTTGTGGGGCACCAGGGTTATTAGACTCTCATAGAGATGTCGGCTCTAGTAAGTAATTGTTAAGTGAGGCCGACATGTTGGAGTGGACATTAAGTGAATGAAAGAATATAAATAAAGAGAGAGCCTCTCTATTTATCACACACACACTCACTCATTGGGGCGCATGAGTGAGAGAGAAGTTGCTGGGACAAGAGAGAGACTACTGCTGTCGAGAGATCATCTTTATGTTTTCGAGTTTTACTTTTGGTGTTGATTCTATCTCTGAGGAAGTTGCGGGGTTTTCTCCTTTATGGTTTCCCCGAGGAAAATTCTTTGCGTCTCGTCTCTTGTGTTTATTGTTGTGCATGTTATTCCCTCAGTTAAAGATCCTAAGATCATAATGCTAGCTTGAATTATAAAAATCTAACATGGTATCAGAGCTAACCTGAGAAGAAGATATTGTGCAGTTGCAGAAGCTAGGACTTCTTACTTTTTGGGTCTCTCTCCACAATCCATCAGCAAAAGTATGTTAGGCTGACTCTCCATTGAAGGGCGCATCTTTCTATCGAACCGGAATTCGATTCCGAGCATTTTCAGTTTTTGGTGCAGGAAATTAGGGCTTCTTACAGAAGAAGAATTTGAGTGAGCCCGGCATAGGATTGCTTTCCTCATCAAAATCGAAGTTTAGAGACTTGGGTCGATATTTTTGGTTAGGTATAACTCCGGGAAAGTCAAACCCTAGTTTGACCTCAGGCCAGAAAAACCCTAAAATACTAAAACTGATAAGTTTTGGTACATTCGCTATATCTCGGGATTGCAAAAGACTCAAGAGCTAAAACTTTCACAGGCCGAAGGTAAAATCCTGATTTACACTGTGTCCAAAGTTTAGCCTCAGATTCGCTATATTCTAGGAGATATGATCTCGCCAAGTTAGGGTTCCAGCCTCTTCCAAGATTCATCATTAAACATGACACCTAGGGAGAATTGCTATATCTCGAGCTACAAAGGTCCAAATGAAATTTCTGAAGATGTTCTAGAAAGGGCACGGGCTGTACTTTCTGTGGTAGAAGTTTCAGACCCCGAAGATGAAACAGTGACACGTGGCAATCCGTACAACTTCGCTATGCTGAACAGTCCTGAAACAGGTCATCTTGGGAAAACGATCATAAGTCCCAATTGGTGAAACCAATTCTGATGAAACCTGTGGTGTTGGAACAGGGGCAACGGAGGCTACCTCAGTGCGAAGTTTCAAACATAGAGGAGCAACAATTTCGGAGATATCGCAGAAACAGTGTCAGGCATTTCTGCAGAAGAAATTGGAAAACTAGGGCTTCCTGTTCCGGGAGCTTTCCTTCACTGTTTTCAGAAAAGGAGTACATTGGACAACTCAACTTGAAGAGGTCTATCTTTCTATCCAATCAGATCTGAAAGATTCCAAGTTTTCAAAATTAGGGTTTCTCCGACAAACCCTAGATCAGCCAGCTCCAGACAAACCCTAGATCAGCCAGCTCCAGAACCAAGACGGACACCTCAAATCGGTAAGATCTAATTTTTTGCTATTTTCATTTGAGGTTCTCATTTCAAAGTGATCTATCACATCAGCTTGATGATAAGCTTGGTGAAGTTGACAACTTCCAAGCATGGAAGTATAGGATCTCACTAGGTTTTGAAGAAAATGAATTGGACACCTACATAAGTAGAGTGGTTCCAGTTCCAAAGGGAGATGAGGCTAAAATCCTTCCACCAGAAGAACTTGGTCAAGGCCAAGAAGATCATTGTTGATTCAATCACAGATCACCTTATACCACAATTGTCTTCCCTAAATACACCGAAAGAGATGTTTGATTCCTTGACCAAGCTATTTGAAGGGAAAAACATAAATCGGAATATGACTTTGAGAAAACATTTGAAAAATGTGAAGATCCAGAATGCAGAGACCATATAGTCATACTTTACGGGGATCTCTCAAATCAAAGAACAACTTGTAGTAGTAGAAGAAGAAGTGGAGAATGCAGAACTGGTGATAGCCACCTTGAATGGCCACCCAGAATCATGGGATTCATTCATACGAGGAATGTGTGCTTGAAGGAAGTGATTACTTTTAGCAGACTCTGGGAAGAAGAAGAAGCTCGACTCATTATAAGAGAAGAGAAGATGGGAGCAACTGAAGATCAAGCTCTCACCATCCAAAGATCCCTCAAGCGATGAGGAATATGAAGAACTCAACTCTTGAAGAACTTCTTATCCATCTTAGCATTTGGATAAGAAACGATGCTATTATGAATAAAGAAGATGATGAAGCTGAAGGCTCAAGAAGGAGTCTACCCATGAAACAAATAAAGATAAGTATTCAATTGTCATTTCATAATATTGGTTTTTGTTATGCATTTGTTTATATTCAATTGATGTAGTATGCATGATAGAATGTTTGCATTAATGACAGTATACTACTAATATGCATGTGATGGGTAAGTAGCTCATGGTGCTATACAACTCTCCATTGCTACTTATCTAGAATGAAACCTCTTTGCTGACATATTGGATTAGTGCACAATCTCAATGTTGTCCTGGTAGAGATGGAAAGCATCTAGAAAAGTTTCTGTGAGATATGGATGAATGTTGTATTGGCTAAAATAGTTGCATGATCATATATTTATGCATAAGAATTTGCCATTATGTATGCCTTATGAAATGTTTCTAACCATTCAACTAATGCATTTGACTTGTAGGAAAGATAGCGTAAAATCGCCTACAAGCAAAGAAGGATGAGACTTGTTCCAAAGAACAAGTGATGACAGTTCAATATGAAGAATAATATGACGAATGCAGCGACATCATTGATGCAAAACCTTCCAGCTATGAAGAAGTAACCAAGAATAAAGGGAAGACTAGTTCAAGAAGAATGATGTCGAGGATGCAGTATCAATACATGAAGGGAAGTTCGTAGTTCCATCATGCAATAGATGGAAACATCGTGGGATACAAGACAGGATTCGTAGCACGAGGCTTCTCACGGAAAGATGGCATAGACTACGAAGAGACATTTGCAGCCAGTGGGAGTTGAGGCACATGACAGGGAGAATCATGTGTGCAAATGAGGGAAGGCTTTGTACAAGCTCAGAAGACACCCATGGGATAATACATACATGAGGATCTTGAAGAAGATGACAAGCTCACAGATGGGTGCGAGAAGAACTTTTGAAAAAGTTCAAAATAGAGGATCTTGGTATCCAGTGATCCTAGATGGATACATAGAATATTAGTAGCAGAGGAAGCTACTTGTCACTCCGGTACAGAATGTTTCAGTACATAGAGTACGAAAGACAAAGGGAGAATGATGCTCCGCTTCAGAGGGAGTGACTGCAGAAGATCGACATGGTAAGACAGGATGGACAGATTACTGATGACTCTAGGCTTTACTGAGAGTAAAGCGGATTCCAACCTTTGCTTCAAGGTTGAAGGCGGAAGACCAGTGATGCTCCTGTTATATGTCGATGACTTATTCCTAACAAAAAAGAGGAACTCATTAAAGTTGCAAGAAGGAGACTTGTTGCAAGTTCGAGATGAAGGACTTGGATATGATGCACTACTTTCTAAGCATGGAGGTGTGGCAGAATCTCCCTGGGACAAGGGAAGTATGCAGTAGAGATCCTGAAGAGGTTCAGGATGATGGACTGCAAGGCCATGACCACACCTATGGAATCGAAACTAAAGCTATTGAGCAATGCTTCATCAGAGTCGGTTGATGCTACGATGTATCATCAGATGATTGGGTCCTTGATGTACCTGACAAACACAAGACCAGATATTTTCTTTACTGTGAACACCTTGAGCCGGTTCCTGATAGATCTGAGACATGTTCACTTGATTGCTGCAAAGCATATTCTAACGTACCTGAGGGGTACAGTTGATTATGGGCTCAAGTATGAGGCGAATCAAAAGATTAACCTGGAAGGTTATGTTGATTCAGATTAGGCAGGCAATGCCATCGATAGGAAGAGCACTTCAGGGTGTTGCTTCAGTATGAGATCAGGTGTGATCTCTTAGTTTAGCAGGAAGCAGTCCTGTGTGGCACTGAGTACAACTGAAGCAGAGTATGTTGCAGCTTGTTCAGCTAGTTGTGAAGCAGTATGGCTAAGGAAGCTACTGTCTAATTTATTTGATCTCCAGTTGGATGCTACTTGTATATATTGCGACAACCAGAGTTGTGTGAAGTTGTCGGAGAACCTGGTGTTCCATGACAAGTCAAAGCACATCGAGATCAAATATCACTATATCAGGGATATGGTGCAAAGAGGAGTAGTGAAGCTCCAGTATGTTGCGACGGACGAACGGATAGCTGAGGTGTTGACGAAGCCATTAGCCAGAGTGAAGTTTGAGTACTTCAGGGAGAAGCTTAGTGTTCTCCAGATCGAGGTTCCCTCCAAGGGGAAGTGATGAGTCCGTGAGCCATTCTGACATGGTGAGACGATTGGTTCCTTCCATGGTCGGATGTAAGGGCTGAGCCATTCTGTCATGATGAGAGGATTGGTTCCTCGCATGTCAGATATGAGTGCTGAGCCATTCTGATGTGACTGTAGGATTGGTTCCTGCATGATCAGATATAAGCGCTGAATTCCATTCTTAGAATGGAGGCACCTGGTCAGTTACCAAGAATACTCAGTCTAGGACTGAAGGCCATTCTAATGTGACTGTAGGATTGGATCCTACATGATCAGATGTAAGTGCAGAGTCATTCTGATGTGACTGTAGGATTGGTTCCTACATGATCAGATGTAAGTGCAGAGCCATTCTGAGGCGACTATAGGATTGGTTCCTACATGATCAGATGTAAGTGCAGAGCCATTCTGAGGCGATTGTAGGATTGGTCCCTACATGATCAGATGTAAGTGCAGAGCCCTTTCGACATGTAGGTAGGATTGGTTCCTCGCATGGTCAAATGTAAGTGTTGGGCCCTTCTGACATTGGTTGTCAGATGTGAGTGCTGGGCCTTTCTGACAGGGTTGTGGGATGTGTTTCCACATGGTCAGATGTGAGTGTTGGGCGTGCCTTTTTGATATGATTATAGGATTGGTTCCTACATGATCAGATGTACGTGCTGGGCGGGCCATTCTGACTTACGGTTAGATATAAGTGCTGGAAAAGACCTACATGGAGGCTAGGCCTATAACCAACATGAAAAAGGGCTGGCTCTATAGAACTTCCTATGACGAAAAGAATCAAGAGATAGCACCCGTGATGATGATCCAGCAGAGATGTTCCAGAACCAAAGATGATCCAGATCGAGTAATGATCCAGATCTAGATGAAGATGACTTGAAGATGAAGATGACTTGAAGATGAAAATAACTTGAAGATGACGAGGACTCGATGATGATCCAGATGATACAGAGAAGAAGACTTGTGCTGATAAATTGTGTCGAGAGAATACCTTCCTAGTTAAGAGGGAGTGTTGATGTAATTGTAACTTCGGAATGTATTCACTTGTATTTCTCATGTATTGTACCCCGATGTTTATTCCAGGAAATGTTTGTAATGTAATTGCGTCATGTCATGCCCCGATGTTCCAATCGGGAGTTTCTATAATATGAACAAGTCATGCCAAGTCATTGTGGGTAACCCTCCTATTGTTCAAGGGTTAAAGTCTTTGCAGTTGTGGGGCCCTAGGGTTATTAGACTATCTTAGAGAAGTCAGCCCTAGGTGAGTTATTGTAAATCGGGGCAATAGTCCCCACCATCTAAGTCAAGGTTAACCCTCCTTGTTGATCAAAGGGCAAAGTCCCCACAAGTTGTGGGGCACTAGGGTTATTAGACTCTCCTAGAGATGTCGACTCTAGTAAGTAATTATTAAGTGAGGCCGACATGTTGGAGTGGACATTAAGTGAACGAAAGAACATAAATAGAGAGAGAGCCTCTCTACTTATCACACACACACTCACTTACTGGGGCGCATGAGTGGGAGAGAAGATGCTAGGATAAGAGAGAGACTACTGCCGTCGAGAGATCATCTTTATGTTTTCGGGTTTTACTTTTGGTGCTGATTCTATCTCTGAGGAAGTTGCGGGGTTTTCTCCTTTATGGTTTCCCCGAGGAAAATTCTTTCTCTTGTCTCTTGTGTTTATTGTTGTGCATGTTATTCTTTCAGTTAAAGATCCTAAGATCATAATGCTAGCTTGAATGATAAAAATCTAACAACTACTTAACTAGTGGCATGGAGGACCTTCCCCCACTATAGCCTTTTTGTTGGATAAGCTTCCCTGTTTATTTGTGTCTCGGCTCTGAGTTGCCTAGGTTGTGTTGGCTAAACTTGAAACAAATAGCGCTTCCATCAATACAATGTATATGGAAATGAAATGAATATATCGTGAAAATCCCATTCATGAAAAGAAGTGTTTCTGAACATACATGAATGCAAGGCAAGCCTAATGAAATTTGCTTTGAAGTGTAAATGTGAAATGTGAAATGTAAAACCCATGTAACAAGTGTTTTTTAAACACGCATGGAACATTAAGCCTTGATAAATAAAAATATGTATAACAAATGCATGGATCAAGCCAATGGAAACTAGAAGGCCCAAAAAGCAATGGTTCCTAAAAGTTTTATCTAAAAGATTGTTGGCCTCACTTGTATTTGATATGGATTGTGAGCATCTGTCAAGGTGAATAAGCACCTCTGAACGTAACTTACCCATTTGTGAGACACTGCCATCCCCTGTGTTATTGCTTGTCCGGCATATGCTAGAGTGAGTATCCCCTTTCCATTTCCAAAATGTCACAATGTCAAGTTGGTAGTCACCCTTTAGCCTAGCCTTTTGATTTTTAGCCTTCATCCTTCACTAAATTGATTACAACAATGAAGTGAGTATGGTCTTGAAAGTCTGGTCTGCGCCATAATAATTATCAAAACTTTATATATCTGGTTGATAGACCACCAGTGAAATGATTACTACTTGTTATAACGATTACTTAAATGATTTGTAGAGCATGTCTTAACCTCTAACACTGGCAACAGGGTGATGTTAGCCTGGGTCATATTATTGGTCATCATTGACTAGGTATTCAGCATTATTTGATCATTTACAGATTATTATTATTTTATCTGTCTAGGCATATTAGATATTGTACATGCTCATGCAGAACTCTGTAGGGTGTATGAGTATACACCTTAGATGGATTTGGGCTCCCTGAGTCCAATGAGACAGTTTATTTTCGGTTAAGGGCAGTTACAGTGATGATTTGTCTCACTATACCATTCTGGTGCAGTTTTGCCATGTTAAATGGCCTGTCAGAGCAGAAGGATGATTTGATTGGTTCACCTAGGGCGTTGTATGAGGAGGGGGTGGTCCAGCCACTTGTTTTTACCATTATACCCCCCTCCCAAAGAGCCTGGTGGGCTTAGTTGGACAACACAGGCACTTCAGGTGGTAGGTTGGGCAGGTTCACAGTTCCCAAGGCAAATTAAAAATGGTAAAAATGGGCACTGAAGAATTCGATTTGAGCTACTAAGGCAAGGAAATGGCATGGCATAAGTTTTGATGATGAGTATGATGTCTTCCCCCCCTTCTTCAATAGTTTCAACATCCAAGAGGACCTACACCCATCTCTCTGGCATGTTTTATGATTTTCTGGAGCTTTTGGAGGCTCACGATTTTCCTAGAGAGGCACTATTTTGCACTTAGAGCTATATTTTATTTATATTGTACCATGGGAACATACTAGGGGTGTTAAACACTAGCCCCTAGAACCACCATGAGCTTTATTCATGTTTATTCTTCCATGCTGAGTGGGATAGCCTCTCCTAGGGCGATTTTGTCCATTGATGTGTTATTTTATTATATTGATCCATGTACTTTATGTTGAACTCATCTCAACCATTGATTAGAACATTTTGATCTTTTAATATTAGCCATCCATTCAAAAGGTGGTTAGGATTTTGGTATCTCTCCATCTAATTTAACGGATAGAGCTTCTCATTGTAAAGGGGTCTTTGGCTCTTGGAATCTTGATAATAGAAAAACTCATTTGTGGAAATTCTTGGGTCTCCTTTGCATCTGGTGTTCTTCGATGGTGATTGGAAAGTCTATTGCATCCTAGCATTTGAGTATTTGTGGTGAGATCTATATTTTTGTGGAAACTTTGTCTTTGTCTACAGGAGGGCAACTTCACTTGGGTGTTTTTGTAGGGCTTCCTCAACTCGCTTGTTTGGCATCGCTTGCATCAAGGGGTTACCATTAGTATCATTGTGATCTATGGTTTCATCTTGTTATTTCTTCTGTAGCATTTGTCTGTTTCTCTTGATGCATCAAATCTGATATTGTTGACGTTTGTTGTGCAGGAGGGAGGGCGCATTGGCTTCCTTGGGAAAATCGATTTGCATAGAATACTCATCCAAATCTTCTCAAATTGATTGGGAAGGAATAGATCATCATTATCAAGGCATGTACAAGGTTATCTAGGTAAGATCCACAGGTTAGTTCTTCTTTTCTTGGTTCCAATCCATTGGCATCATTATTTTATTGTCAAAACCCTCACATAAAATAATCGAAATTTTTTATGGATCAAACCGCTTGATCAATTGGCAAACCATTTATGGGTATTGTAGATCGGGTCAAACCCAAAGTGGGTTCTCCTAGGCGTCATGCTTGGGTGACTCCACAAGGCCCAAACTCCAAGGCAATAATCCCTCAAACCTTAGCGCATTCCTCACTTGGCCATTTTTTCCTATGTTTTGATCCTATCTTTGAGGCTTGGGTGCTTTGATACTGTCATACCTTTCATCAAGTCAATCCATTGGTACTAGATAGCCCTAATCTTGTCCTTAACCCCCCTTGGACACAATTCCCAAGGCAATGGATATTTTCATCATTTGCTAGTACCTTGATCTTGGATCTAGTAGTAAACCTCATATGTCACTTGTATTCCAACCTTGCATCGATTTCACATCTCATAATCTTCTTGATCTAGGCCATAACTCATCTTGTGACTTCATCCATAGATCTAGGGTTTACTTCACCTTACACCTTACGTATTTCATCTTCCATTGATTTGATCTGGTGTCTTGGTTTGACCTCACCTGTCGGGAGTAGGTCCGGGTCTCCCCCATTGTTGTCTTGGGCTAAGATAACATCAAGTGAAGATTGCCTCGATTGGCGTGACAACCATCGATTTGGGAGTCGAGCCTATCTTGGTTCGCCTCTTTGGTTGCCCATTTCCTTTACCATCCATCTTGGATCCATCTCTTAGGGGCAACTACAAGTCTGGTGATAACATGTCTCATGATCCTAATGGCCCAATTTTGACTAAATTTGACCGAGTGAGCCATGAGAGTGCTCTCCCTAGATTTAAGGGAGAAATCAGTTATTTTTAGCCAACGAGGGCGCATTCCTTGATCTTAGGGTGCATTCCTTAATTTTGGGTCTTATCCCTAATTTTAGCATCCAAACTTGCATGTTTGAGTTCTTGGAGTGATTTAAAGAACCTAATTCCAAGACTCAAATAAGGGTAGGGGCCTCCACTATTTTTTAGCAAATGCCTATCATGCATGATTTATGCATGAATTAGATCCCTGATTTTAAGAAATTAATCCTCCACTTGTCATCCTGGGTTAGTTATGAACTAGTTAACTCATCCTTATCGATTGCATGGCTAACTAGGGAATCTAAGCTTTAAGTTAATCCCAACTAGGTCTTCATAGATCAGTGTACAACTCAAAATTCCTTCTTTAGGAATTTGAATTGCCTATATGTACAAGATTATTCATTCTTTGAATTTTGAATAAGAATTCCATGTTTTGTACCAAGACTTTTTCTCTTGACCCTCTCCTTTCATTTTCCTTTGTAAAATTGTTGTGTATTGCTATTTATTAGATTTCTAGATCTTTGTGATCTCTTGCAGGTTATCATCAGATTTTACAGGAGCTACTTAAGATTGCAAAGACCAAATTTTCTAGCTACTACCTCACCTTCAGGCACCTTTTGAAGGTAAGAGAGCCATTGGCTAGTAAGGTCCCAAGTGATTCATGCCAAGGTTTGAAAGATAGGGTTGCATCAAGAATTCAAGAGGTGGAGGATCTTGGGAAACGTGTCCATCTATACAGACATGCATTTCCATGGCATACAACACTCGTTTTCTATTTCTAGCAGGAAACGAGCTGGGGACGAGGGATTGGCATTTCCTGCAACTTAGCAACTAGATGATTGGCGTTATATGTGTACTAAACGGCTAATGATTTAATGATCATCATTAATTTAGTTAGATCTATGTTTTCATTATTTTCATCATTAATGCTCCCAGAACGCTCTGCTCCAGGAAGCTTTTTAAAAATTTCCCTTCTTGCCCCTGCTCCCAACCTCCTTGGAATGTGCACAGCTAGTAAATGCACTTATCAGATAAGTAAAATCAAGTAATGTTTCGTAAGGAAATAACCACTTAATTAAATATGTAATCCTCTAGGTTCTACCACACACATGCTTAAGTTAGCAATCAAGATGCTTTCACAGGTTGTTAACACTTATTCTACAGAGAAGTGTTAGAGAATCTACAACTTCATCCATAGCATGAAGAGAAACAACTTGGATGTAAATCGGGTAGAAAGCTTGGTTTGTGTGCACTACAACTTAAGGTTGTCTCATTATTGTGATGTGATCAAGAATGAGAGAGCATGTGTGACTTGGGACAACAATCCGAAGGAGGCTAATTGGGAGGATGGAGCCATAGCTTTAGAGTGCATGGAGACTAAACTAATGAGTAATCATGATGGTGATTAGATTCATGTAGCAAAGATGCCACCCCCAACCACTAGCAAGTTTCCAGATGGAGGAGCTTTTCCTTTAGCTTCACAATGTCCAACATTGTGTGGAGGCCCTGCAGTTGTTGCTTATGTTCTACAAACAATTCCAACTGCTCCTACTCCTATTCATATATCACGGGAAATAAATTAGAAGTTTATTGTGGAAAGAGGAAAGCCTAGTAGACAGTACTTTGTCTTTACTATGGCCTATTTTGTAAACATTATATGATAGTTTAAGTTTGAACTCTTAACTTTGAACCTACCATTGAAGTTTGAATTGTTGATTGCATCCTGAGGGGTTTGTGAACCACAACATAAATATATATATGAGGTAGAACATTTAAAGAAAGGGCCACAAAACATAAATCATAAATCATACAAGTCAACAAATCAGATGGCGATATTTTTTTGGAAACACAACCTTTCGAACGACATTTGTATTGAAAATGTGTTTTCATACGGATGGAACGCATTTCCATCTTGGGAAACGTGCCTGTCTGTACTGAAATGCATTTCCATGTCTTACAACACTCCTCTATTTCTAGCAGGAAACGAGCTGGGGACAGGGGATTGGCGTTTCCTGCAACTTAGCTACTAGATGATTAGTGTTATATGTGTACTAAATCCCTGATGATTTAATGATCGTCATTAATTCAGTTAGATCTATGTTTTCATTATTTTCATATTTTCATCATTAATGCTCCCAGAACGCTCTGTTCCAGGAAGCTTTTAGAAAATTTCCCTTCCTGCTCCTGCTTTGAACAGCCTTGGAATGTACACAGCTAGTAAATGCACTTATCAAATAAGTCAAATCAAGTAGTGTTACGTAAGGAGATAACCACTAAATTAAATATGTAATCCTCTAGGCTCTACCACACACATGCTTAAGTTAGCAATCAAGATGCTTTCATAGGTTGTTCACTTATTTTGCAGAGAAGTTTTAGAGCACCTACAACTTCATCCATAGCATGCAAAGAAACAACTTAGATGTAAATCTGGTAGAAATCTTGGTTTGTGTGCACTACAACTTGAGGTTGTCTCATTACTGTGATGTGATCAAGAAAGAGAGACCATGTGTGATTTGGGATAACAATTCAAAGGAGGCTAATTTGGAGGATGGAGCCATAGCTTTAGAGTGCTTGGAGACCAAAGTAATGCGTAATCATGATGGTGATCAGATTCATGTAGCAAAGATGCCACCCCCAACCACTAGCAAGTTTCCAGAAGGAGGAGCTTTTCCTTTAGCTTCACAATGTCCAACATTGTGTGGAGGCCCTGCAGTTGTTGCTCATCTTCTACAAACAATTCCAACTGCTCTTACTCCTATTCATATATCACGGGAAAATAAATTAGAAGTTTCTTGTGGAAAGAGGAAATCTTAGTAGACAGTACTTTGTCTTTACTATGGCCTGTTTTGTAAACATTATATGATAGTTTAAGTTTGAACTTTTAACTTTGAACCTACCTTTGAAGTTTGAATTATTGATTGCATCATGGGGGGTTTGTGAACCACAATGTAAATATATATATGTATTAGATTAATAAATGAGCCAGAACATTTAAAGAAAGGGCCACGAAACATAAATCATAAATCATACAGGTCGACGAATCAGATGGCGATATTTTTTTGGAAACGCGACCTTTCGAATGACATCTGTACTGGAAACGTGTTTTCGTACGAGTGAAACACATTTCCATCTTGGGAAACATGCCCGTCTTTACAGATGCATTTCCTTGTCATACGACACGCGTTTTTTATTTCTAGCAGGAAACGAACTGGGGACGAGGGATTAGCGTTTCCTGCAACTTAGCTGCTAGATGATTGGTGTTATATGTGTACTAAACGGCTGATGATTTAATGATCATCATTAATTCAGTTAGATCTATGTTTTCATTATTTTCATATTTTCATCATTAATGCTCCCAGAACGCTCCGCTCCAAGAAGCTTTTAGAAAATTTCCCTTCCTGCTCCTGCTTCAAACAGCATTGGAATGTGCACTTCTAGTAAATGCACTTATCAGATAAGTCAAATCAAGTAGTGTTCCGTAAGGAGATAAACACTAAATTACATATGCAATCCTCTAGGCTCTAGCACACGCATGCTTAAGTTAGCAATTAAAATACTTTCACAGGCTGTTAACACTTATTCTACAGAGAACTTTTAGAGCACCTACAACTTCATCCATAACATGAAGAGAAACAACTTGGATGTAAATCGGGTAGAAAGCTTGGTTTGTGTGCACTACAACTTGAGTATGTCTCATTATGGTGATGTGATCAAGAAAGAGAGAGCATGTGTGACTTGGGACAACAATCCAAAGGAGGCTAATTTGGAGGATGGAGCCATAGCTTTAGAGTGCTTGGAGACTAAACTAATGAGTAATCATGATGGTGATCAAATTCATGTAGCAAAGATGCCACCCCCAACCACTAGCAAGTTTCCAGATGGAGGAGCTTTTCCTTTAGCTTCACAATGTCCAACATTGTGTGGAGGCCCTACAATTGTAACAATTCCAACTGCTCTTACTCCTATTCATATATCACGGGAAAATAAATTAGAAGTTTCTTGAGGAAAGAGGAAAGCTTAGCAGACATGACTTTGTCTTTACTATGGCCTATTTTGTAAACACTATATCATAATTTAAGTTTGAACTTTTAACTTTGAACCTACCTTTGAAGTTTGAATTGTTGATTGCATCCTAGGGGGTTTGTGAACCACAACGTAAATATATATATATATATATATATATATATATATATATATATATATAAATGTGCAAGGACATTTGAAGAAAGGGCAAGGACATTTGAAGAAAGGGCAAGGACATTTAAAGAAAGGGCCACGAAACATAAATCATAAATCATACAGGTCGACGAACCAGATGGTGATATTTTTTTGGAAACACGACCTTTCGGACGACATTTGTATTGGAAACGTGTTTTCGTATGGATGAAACGCATTTACAACTTGGGAAATGCACGTCTATATAGAAATGCATTTCCATGTCGTACGACACTTGTTCTCTATTTCTAGCAGGAAACGAGTTGGGGACAGGGGATTGGTGTTTCCTGCAACTTAGTTGTTAGATGATGGTGTTATATGTGTACTAAACGACTGATGATTTAATGATCATCATTAATTCAGTTAGATCTATGTTTTCATTATTTTCATATTTTCATCATTAATGCTCCCAGAAGGCTACGCTCCAGGAAGCTTTTTGAAAATTTCCCTTCCTGCTCCTGCTACCAACAGCCTTGGAATGTGCACAGCTAGTAAATGCATTTATCAGATCATTCAAATCAACTAGTGTTCCTTAAGGAGATAACCACTAAATTAAATATGTAATCCTCTAGGTTCTACCACATACATGCTTAAGTTAGCAATCAAGATGCTTTCACAAGTTGTTAGCACTTATTCTACACAGAAGTATTAGAGCGCCTACAACTTCATCCATAGCATGAAGAGAAACAACTTGGATGTAAATCGGGTAGAAAGCTTGGTTTGTGTGCACTACAACTTGAGGTTGTCTCACATTGTGATGTGATCAAGAATGAGAGAGCATGTGCGACTTGGGACAACAATCCAAAGAAGGCTAATTTGGAGGATGGAGCCATAGCTTTAGAGTACTTGGAAACTAAACTAATGAGTAATCATGATGGTGATCAGATTCATGTAGCAAAGGTGCCACCCCCAACCACTAGCAAGTTTCCAAATGGAGGAGCTTTTCCTTTAGCTTCACAATGTCCAGCATTGTGTCGAGGCCCTGCAGTTGTTGCTCATGTTCTACAAACAATTCCAACTGCTCCTACTCCTATTCATATATCACGAGAAAATAAATTAGAAGTTTCTTGTGGAAATAGGAAAGCTTAGTAGACAGTACTTTGTCTTTACTATGGCCTATTTTGTAAGCATTATATGATAGTTTAAGTTTGAACTTTTAACTTTGAACCTACCTTTGAAGTTTGAATTGTTGATTGCATCCTGGGGGGTTTGTGAACTACAACGTAAATATATATATATATATATATTAAATTAATAAATGAGCAAGGACATTTAAAGAAAGGGCCACGAAACATAAATCATAAATCATACAGGTAGACGAATCAGATGGCGATATTTTTTGGAAACGCGACCTTTCGGACGACATTTGTACCGGAAACGTGTTTTCGTACAGATGAAATGCATTTCCATCTTGGGAAACGTGCCCATCTGTATAGAAATGCATTTCCATGCCGTACGACACTCGATTTCTATTTCTAGCAAGAAACAAGCTTGGGACGGGGGATTGGCATTTCCTGCAACTTAGCTGCTAAAGAAAATCTGACTTAATAAATGAATTTTTTCATTGACACATTCTGTCAAACATTTTCAGAACCTAGGATTTTAACTTGAAATTATTTAAAAGTAAAACCACACTTCTGAAATGTACTTCAACATTCTGCCAAATACTGAAACATTCTTTAAGCCGATGAACACAATAATTTTGGTCTAATGACCAGGCAAAACCCCACTGTTTGGGGAAAACCCTAGAAAGAAATTTTCCATTAAAGGAGAAAATCTCATAAACTTTTCAACAACTCAGAAAATTTATTCTTCTAAACCCTACAGGCAAAATTTCCAAAACCTCATCAACAACAAAATACCTCGAAAAATGTGCCAGCAATTCTGTACAGCCTGGTGTACCTTCACACGTGCGGGTACGGTCTGTACGGATCTGTCACACGTGTGGCTGTATGGATCTGTACTTTCTGCTTCCTCTAAATTCGTGCCACAGCCAGCAATAAATTATGTATGGCCTGTCAGTATTTTCCTATACTTTCTGCCTTGGGAAAAGTGCCCACACGTGGCTGTACGAACTGCTTCAGACTGTCATTAATGCTGCTGTACATTCTGCATTAAATGCTGCCCCACTTGCATTGGAAAATGTGCCAAGGGTTTTCTCTCTCTCCTATGGTCTTCAATCTCTCTCCTCATTAATGGTGAGTTTTCTTCATTTGTCCTCTCTCGTTGTTTTATACTTAAGTTTTGAGACCACCTTCATTAACTACCTAACCTAGGGTTGAAGGTCATTTACAAAATCAAGGGTCTACAACTTATCTCCCTTCTTAATAATTAAACACTTTAATTATTAAATACATCTTTCAAGTGAGACCCACTTTTCTAAAGTATAAAAACACATTCACTTTATTTAGATAGAAATCACTTTGTTACATAAATACATAAGGACAATTCTTTGGTCCTCTCATCACACCCACACCAAAAATATGGGAGGACCTTCAGAGTTAACTTTTCAACAGCTGCTAGATGATTGGTGTTATATGTGTACTAAACGGATGATGATTTAAAGATAATCATTAATTCAGTTAGATCTATGTTTTCATTATTTTCATCATTAATGCTCCCAGAACGCTCCGCTCCAGAAAGCTTTTAGAAAATTTCCCTTCCTGCTCCTGCTGCCAACAGCCTTGGAATGTGCACAGCTAGTAAATGCACTTATCAGATAAGTCGAATCAAGTAGTGTTCCGTAAGGAGATAACTACTAAATTAAATATGTAATTGTAATCTAAAGGTAAGCGAAGGAGTTGTATATGCTAGATCATTGGATGGCTAGGAAGCAAGATAAAAGCTTAAAAATCTCTCAATACTCAAGGGATGAATGTTGTTCTTCATTGTAGATAGAATAGGGCTACTAGCCTACTACTAAGTAATTATGTTTCTGCTTTGTGTCATTTCTTTGTTGTTTCTCCAAAATATAAACAATTTCCTTGTCTCAAGAGCTAAGAGTCTCTCCCTTTGCAATTCTAAACTCCAATAAATAGACAACGAAGGTCTCCATGGAGATTCATTCCCAATGGATATTTGATATGTGGCTTACAAGAATAGGGTGGCATTCAAACGAGATTCTATCATATACTATCTTGATGCCTCCTATCTAATATGTACACATTTTTACATCCAAGTTCTTTACAATCTTTTCATGGGTCTGCATGATCGATTGAATTTTTTTAAGAAACCAAGATTGTAAAAAAAATTATCTAACTGTGTGAGACTACTCTAAGCAGCCCAGAGATTAAGGCATGTTACTAGGTAATATAGCTATTTGTAATTAAGGTATGTCGCTACTAATTCCACATGTAACTGTAAGTAATGGCTGTTGGCATTTCATTACAGGAACAGAACTCAATTACATGTTTTGTGCATTCATTTAGATACCTGTTTTTAGGTCAATGACGAAACTATAGTTTACATTGTTATGATCCTAGTAATTTTATTCTAGAAAATGTATTGCAATCCACAAGGTAGTATGTTTTGGAACAACACTTGATTGACTTGATGTAGACACGTCAAACTCACATTTTTTTACAACTTAAGGTTACAATCTATTCTAATAGCTTGGAGAGCTTATGTATCTAACCTTACAAATACTTTTTCAAAACCGATGAGCAACACACCAACAGGATATTGAAACTTAAAGGGTAACAAAAAATAATATAAAAGCCCATCTCCATTATAAATAAATAAACACCAAACTTATTCTTCACTCCAATGTGATTGCAAATTTGCAATTACATCATGGATAGCACCTGTAAATGCTACGTACCCAAAAAACACTTCATTATAGGTGGCCATCAAAAGAAAATTACCTTTAAGAAAGCTTCCTTAACATCCACAATCCATTTTGTATCAGGACTTTTACCAAGAACACCTATTGCACGTGTAAAATCATTGTTCTCTATTGCTTGGCCCACTTCACTCAGCTTGTAAATCGCTTCCTGGACATAGGCTATAGCCCCAAAAGAAGTATGTTCATGTTAAAAAGGTAGATTTGATCTAGAAATTACTTACAAAGCCTGTTGTAAATATAAAGCACCACAATGTTCCCATTATCTGACAACCCCTCTCCCCTACCCACTTTACTTTCCTTTACAAGGAAGAAATATCATATGGAAACTACACCCCACATACTAACATCACATGATCTAGGAAATCAAAGGGACATTAGTTTGTTGGCGGATTATCAAAGCAAATCCTTCCAAATGCTTTCTCAAAAATTTGACTGCAAAATAAATGTACAGAAACTGTGACATATCATCTAAAGACAGAAAAACAAAATCTGAAAATGACTCTTTAGTAAAAGCATCCTCTATGGTTTCAGTAATATGTGGTAAAACTTTCTTTAGTCTGAAGTTTTTGTTTCCAAAATATGACTTGGCAATCTGGTATTGAATTTGGTCTGAATAAATTCAGTATCAGAAATAAAATATAATGGATATACTGCAAATCCATATTTCCTATGGGAATGCACATCTATCATGTCATGTTTACGCTAAATGCACTGTTTCCTTTGGGTTTTGGTTAAAAAAGTAAGTAAAATAGAGATGGATCGTATTCATGAATTTTCAATTCATAGTAAGCATATCTCCACTCTCTATGAACAGATACCATAATGAAAGCTGATTAAACACCACTCAGAACAGCAAAACATTTAAACCTGGAATTCTCGATTGTATATTTCACAAGTGTAGACACTGCATAATAAAAGAAATCAGAACAGTTATCTGTATAAGCCTAAATCTGCATATAGATTTATTCTGGAAATTATTGGACAGTATGCAGATTTCACATTTAAACACCCATCAACTCTGTTAACTTGCTAATCACTGGCTCCAAACTGGAATAATAACTTACCCATTCTACCTTCTTTTATAGATGAATAAGGATGTGGTTACAATGTATCAAGACAGTCTCATGATGCAACCAGCATGAAAAATGCTAGCCCTAAGTCTATTCTCCTAGAGTAGTGCGCCTACTGCCTGAAAATACTCTTCCTAGGATGGAACAGCGAGTTGAGGAAAGAACAAGAATGCATGCATGCATTCTCCTAGGAATCTGCACCACCTATTCCAGGAAACCTTCTCATGCACAGCACTCTAAAACGAGAACAGAACACTTCCTAAAAAAAGAAAAGACATGCACCTGTTGATGCCTCAACTATCCCCCAAGTCTTTAGGCTTGGGGACCGCTAAATCTATAAGTGAGCTTCATCAATGGACCCTGCCTTTCATCTGTTGGCTTTGCATCAGGTCACACTGGGAGCTTGGCTTGTTTCACAATTATGTCGCCATTTGCATTTCTTTCATTCTTTGATAATTGTTGCAACTTATTGAATTGATTGATTATCTTGCTTGGTCTTGATTCTCATTGCATAAAGTTTTCTTCCTAAGTTTAGGAGCAGAATCCTCACCTTGTTTTAGCTTGACCAAGGACATACCCACCACCAACAGTGTCATTGCTAGTCAATGATCTTTTCGATTGACTTTGGTGATCTTTGTAAGTTTCCCTACGACCTCTTTTGTTAAGTATAACGACGACAATGTTTTTGTTTCCATGGTGTGACCATCCCCTTCCTCGGCCTTGATTTTGGTTTAAGTCATCATCACCATGATTGTCCAAAGGAGAAGGCTTGAGATCACAAACACCTAAAGTTGTTGTCCCAGTATCACACTAGTTATTAACTTATTATTAATAGGTGTGAGAGAGATTTTGCAAACACAATTACGAGTAGTACCCTTTCATTAAGAAGCCTTCATACTTAGCACTGATATCCATGAAGAAAATATCAAAGCTCATTTATGAACAGATTAATTCACTCTATTTCATGCAACTTCAAGTAAGGTGCCAAGCATCCATTGAAGCACCACAAGCCTATCACATTCTTCCAACACAAAGGGTTATATCGCTCTCAGATAGTGACCATGGGCAAGGAAAGTCTAAGTATGATTTCTCTCATATTCGAGAGGGGTTGATTCCATTCCCATTGAGCCAATTGGCCACAAGGGTAGTTTGTTCCCAAATAACTCAAGGAATAACCCATCACTCCTAATCTTGCAAAGGGAAAAGATCCTCAACCTTCGAGTTTAAGTCTAGGAAGGTAGAGGTGTAAGTGTGTCCGACTCCTTATCAACCTTGCATCCACAGAGGGAAATTGTGGTTGCCTTTGAGCTTATGACAAGGAGCAAGGAGGAAGAGTTGCATTTTCACTCATTTTCAAAACAGCAACTTTAAGGTATATGCACCCCCGATCTTACTAATTGCAATCAAGGCAGTGGATTGAACCCTCAATCTACCATTGTAACAAGGGTTGAGACTTGCATATGATTTAAATGATAAACTTCTCAGCCCATGAAGGGTTGTCTCTTTGTCATTTGCATTTATGACTGTGATCAAGAATCAGAAGAGCCCGTTGCTTCTTCATCCATGAAGGGGGTAGCCTCTTCATCATTTAAAATGGAAACCATGACCATAAGCAACCTTAAGCCATCACTTGTGAACTCACAAAAGGTCGAAACCTTCGCTCTCAAACTAGCAAGTCATGAAAAGTTTAGCTGGAAACTATTCATTACACTCCATGAAAGGATTACAAGACAGTTCATTATCATTATCAAACTCATGGGAGTCCCTTACTCTCCATGCATGTCCAAGGTGATGAAGCAAGTTGCATAGCACTCAAGCTCGTGACTACAATGATGCTAAAATTCGCCTGAGTCAAAATATAGATATCATTGCTACCAAACAAATGAGTGGTTTGATAATTAATTCTCCTTGTGACCATATTGATCACTATAAAAGTGACAAGGGTGGTATACTCAGTCCCATTGTCGCAATGCCAAAGGAATTAAAGGTGAATCATTTAAGATCTACACGATTACAAAACTGGTTAAACCAACTGTGTAGTAAAGAAGATCAAAGATATGAAGGTATTTGATTTTGAAATCAATGTTCACACATCTAAATATCTTGATTGTTGGCTAACGTTTGTAATTTATTCTGTAAAGCTTCGCAAGTAAATGAAAGGATTTTCTTTCCATGAATATTGGTTCATGCTTCATTTACACAAGTAAGAAAGTTCCCCATTGTTATATTTGCATTAGAATGGTGATCCTAGATTTAATAAAGGCTTTTGGGTGCAAGAATTACACCAAAAGATGGCACCTGTGCTGCATGAATTAAGGAGGGCACGCAAAGGAAGGTTAGACCAATACTTTTCTTTATAAGTAACTAGGGAGAAAACCAAACAACATACACTGGAAAAACTAGATAAAGGGAAATGGATCAGAAGTCGCCCACCGGCTGAATGCAAGCCACAAATTAGATGAAGTTGAAAGGCCCAAATCCACAAGCTTGGACCAGAATGCAAGCAAGTTGGACCACTGCCCAAGGTCATAGAACCTTGCTTGTCTTGAAGCCACAAGAATATTAATACAAATAAGTTAGATGAAGCTTTCACATGAAATGGAAGAGAAGTTGAGTAATATTGAACATTTAATTTAAAGAAATCCATCCTCTTCATTGGAGGATAAGATAAAAATCATGTAAGGTTGGAAAGGTAGGTACGATAGAAGCTAAAAGGCCAAGACTCAAGAAATTAAAAGGCCAACAGTCATTGGTAAATCCTGTTATACCATATTATGTATGGGGTTGCTTTGCCCTCATTTTTGTTAGGAAGATCAGGGCTAATATTATTTTTGCCTAAGCAGAACCATGATTTAGAGTAGGGGTGCTTATGATTGTTGAGTTGTCATATTTTCAATTCCCTTGGGATCTTTCCATGGCATTATATTTGGAGTACCAGTTGCAGCCTTGAAGATTATATTTGTGGATTATATGGTGTATAGTGTTGATGTTTCTCCAGTTAGCAACATCAAGCAAACTGTTACCAACTATTTTGTACAATAGTTGAACATCCTATTGAGCCGCCAGTTATCGAGCATGATGAATGCTCATCTCCAGAGTTCAGAAGTTCAGTGTGTTATAGAGTTAGCCACTTTTCAGATGAACTTTTTATTTTTTGTAAAAAAAACATGTTCATACCCCCTTGGGGATTTTGTAAAAAATGTCCTAGCATTTACTTTTTTATAAAAGGCTCGGCTTCCGGGACTTGAGCATCAAGCCGACTAGCCCAGAGTGTTTTTTCCCTTGGTTATTATTGGTTGTTGAACAAACGACTAATAATTTCTGAGTTTTTCACTCGCACCTCCAAAGCTGGAGTAGTTGTCTTGGTGTTTCGGCCTTAGGAGGTTATTAGAGCCTTTGTGTCAATGTTTTTTGTCATGCTAGGCATTCCGATTGAGTTGTATGAACATGTACTAGGTCCCCCTAGAGTTTCGTTTGATTCCAAGAAAAAATAATTTTCTCCGTTTTTAAGCCATTTTTTAATGGTTTAAATGAGAAAATTCAAAATGTAAAAAATGAATGATTAGGAGTCCATTTTCGGCATGGTTGGGCTCATTTTCAAGCCCGAAGCAGCATCTTTACCCCAGGGGCCACTTTCACCATCAGTTGGGCAGCCAGAGCACCTCGTGAGGCAATATTTGACTAAAAATGCATCAAGATGGCATTTTAATGCTAAAAATGGACAGTATGGCACTTGGTCAAAATATTTTAAAAAGTCAAATAATTATATTTTTTATGGTGAAAAGATGACATGGCATGTGGGCCATAGTGGTCTTACGACCCTATTCAAGTTGCATGGCATTAAAACTTTGGTTTAAAATCAAAGTTGGAATTAATATGAAAGGAGGGTAACGAAGGACTCATGCTTATGTGGAGAAATGGTGAGTGGGTGAGGGTGGACCCCTCCCCACATAAGAAACTTTATATTATTTTTTTAAACCTTGGTGTAGTATCATTCCAATGAATGCAAGGAGGTGAATTCAAATTATTTAATAAAAGAGGATCACGTGACGTGAAAGGGACAGCGCACGATAGCATGGTATGTGGAGTTGGTGAAGCGTTGGGATGAGGGTGGACACCCCTTCCATTTAAATTAAACATTATAAACCATTTATCACCATACCATGCGAATTGTTTAAAGGCTCGATACGTGAAGGATATGTGCTCACGTCCACCCAGGATTGCATGAGATCGTTGATAATTAACGCCGAATGGCTTGTTTGGTGGGCTCTTCCTTGTTTCGTGGCCAGCTCACGGCTTGGATCCATTCAGTCACGAATTATCAATTACTTCAGCTCAAAGCTCACGCAGATCTCTTTGGTTCACGTGGGCGCTTCGAAGCTTCATACTTGATGGTTGATGTTTCCAAAGGATGGGGGGCGCCTTGCCAAGGTGGAGGTCACCTCCCCATCCACTTCAATGCATACTCGAGTCTAAAGAAGGAATGTACACCTCCAAGCTGGATTTGATTGGAATTCAATTTTATGACTATGCTATTGGCTCTCTTCAAGTGCCGAGTCTATTTTAGGTTTTAGGCTGTTAGTTTTTGTATAAAGAGAGGTGCTTTGCACTCTCTTTGCATGGAGAGTTTGGCATAGAAACTCTGGTGGAATTTGTAAGCTTCTTTTTGTTAATAAAATATTGAGACTTTGGAGGTCATTTGATGGGCTTTTGGCATTGTGTCTTCATTCTATGTGAAGTAATATTTCTTTCACCCTACCCTTGTATTGCAATTTGATTATTATGTTTATTGAATACTAACAATCTAGTACTTAGGCTTCTAATTTGCATTGAGTGTTTGTGTCTTCAAGGGTTGCATCTAGTAGGAGCTCTCGGCATCTAATACCTTCACCATACAAATGTTCCATTATAAACATATTTTGTTTGCAGGGTTGCAAGCGGTTCTGGATCTTTCTTGCCTTCTCCAAAAACTTCTAAAAAACTCTTTTCGGTTATTGGTTACTAATCCTGCCCATCTCTAAGCTGCGGAAGATCCAAGTCATACCTTTCTCCAAGCCTAGAATCTCCCACCAAGCTTTCCATCTTGTTATTATGTATTGTCTTGGTCTCTTGCATTTGTTCCTTTCTTTTGCTGCCCCCTTTTTGTCCTCTTTTCCTCCTTTTTGCAGCCCTCCTTCGCTGCCCTCTCAGCCCTCTTTTGCTGTCATTTTTTTGTCTTTTTAGCAGCCCTCTTTCGCTGCCCTCTTTACTGCTATTCACTGCCCCATTTCTCACCGTTTTGCAGCCAACTATACTGTTGTTCGCTGCCAACTATACTGCTATTCGCTGCCCTTTTCGTCCTTCTTTATCTTAGGGTTTTTTATATAAAGTTTGTGCATTGTTAGATTTCATTCTAGTTTCATTTCCTAGCTTGCATCTAGATTATTTTTTGCATCTTAGATTTAAGTTTGTAGATCTTAATCTTAGATTAGTTTCAAGTTCAATTTATTTTGCTAATGACTAATGGGTGCATGAGTTGTTTGCATTTTTGTTTGTTGTAGGTATTGAGAGAAAAATAAAGTACAAAGGTGAAGCAAAGAGAGACTTGAACCTAAAACACTTCGAGATTACCCAAAGAAGAAGAGAAACATATCAAGAAACCATAAGGAAAATCCAAAACCCAATGAAGATGGTGTTAAACAAGAAGATCTAAAGCTTCTCACTCTCCTTATTGTAAAAGAAGTCATAAAACTTCTTGTTCCAAGTTTTTGCTTACTTTCAATTCCTAAAAAGTTGAAAATCCTCAATATTGTACTTGATTAATAAAAAGGAAAGTGGGATAAGGCCTCCCACACTTTGTGTCTTCCTTCGCCCATTTGGGGAAGAACCTTGGGCTGTTATTTTGTTTGGTTATTAGCATGCTTAGAGTAGTTTCATTTTATGCTTAGAACACTAGTTGCTAGTTCAGCTTATTTTTGCTAAGTTAGTTTCTTTCAAGTCATTGTTTATTAATCTTTTTGAGCTATCATTTGGTTTCCACATTTACAATCTGCTTGTCTTTTAAAAAGAAACCAAAGTCTCTCGAACTTGCCATAACCCAAGTCAAGAGCACTCTCTGAAAGAGAGCGTAGTTACATTGCATTTTCCTTGCATTAGGCATATAGATCATAGTTACATATATCGGCGAAATCGCAATATATCGCGAGTCATTCCCCTTGGCGATATATCGCCACTAAAAAATCGCGATATTTTCGATATTTTGAATATATCGCGATATATTCAATATGTCGCGATATATTGGGAATATATCGGGAGATTTTGGAAAATATCGCCCTGCTAAAAAAATTTGCAAGAAATTTCAAAAAAAATATTTTGAATATATCGCGATATATTCAATATGTCGCGCTATATTGGGAATATATCGGGAGATTTTGGAAAATATCGCCCTGCTAAAAAAATTTGCAAGAAATTTGAAAAAAAATTCATGGGTTAAGTTTTTGGCAGTGTTATTAAAACTAAATATATTAAACTCTTAAAGTAATAAATGGTAATATTAAATTCTTAAAGTAAAAGTGACATTCTCCTTTACTTTCATTTTCTATCCTTTTACTTAAATTTTTAACATTGCCATTAATAGTTTCGGGATGTTTGAGAGTGGTTCCAACCTCATCAGAGTTTATATGCAAAAAGTAAAATTTTAGATCCCTTTTAGAATTCAAGGGACTTAATAGTTTTTAGGATTTCAAGATTTCAACAATTCCACTGGATTTTATCAAGTATGAGGGTATGGGATTGGCATTAATCAAGCACATCAACCCATCCCTGTACCCTGATGTTGGTGGCATTGACTATTGAAATCTTTTATCATGACCTTAATAAAAATGTACCCTTCACTCATTAAACATGGTAAGTTTCATCAAAATTGTAAAGTAGTTGGACCTTCACCATAGCTTAAGTAGTTGGAGCTTCCAATTTGATGCCTAACTCATCCAAAGCACCTACAAGACCCCCTACTGCTTTCAAAGGAAGAGTGGTGCCCCTTGCCTATAAAAGGGGTAGAGGGGATCGATGATTTCTACTATTTATCATTGTATTATGTAGTATCTAGATGCCTCATGAGTCATGATGATTAATTTCTTGAGAGACATTTATTTTGATCATTTGATGTGATTTTCTATCATTCAATCAAGAACATATTTCAATATTTTCAGTTTATAACTTTATAGTCGATATGTGATCATGATCCACCATTTGATATCTTATGCATCTTATATATTAGTTGTATTTTCATATTTATGTAGCCATGTGTTTATTTGATGTTGTTGTTGCTTTAGATGTTAAAAAAATTGAAAAAAATGGTTATTTTTGTATTTTTTTATGCTTTACGACATTTGCCAATATTTTCACCGTTGCTGCCGATAAGTTACATTCCAGACCCTCGGCGATATATTCCCCGACACGATATATGTAACTTTGATATAGATTAGCCAAAGTCTCTTGAACTTATGTCATAAGACAAAGTCAAGAGCACTCTCTGTCAGAGAGGTTCATCTGTGTGCTCATAATTAATAAAATACTTCCAACTCACATTTCAAAACTAAAATTTACTTCGTTGCTTTCCGCCACCAAGTATGCTCTGTCGACCCTAAAAAGTTGGATTCATACTCTGAACGGTGGTTGGATTTGTTAATCTTACAAGTGATAACCATAATAAAATCTTCACCCCCATAAAACAATGAACCGACGTTGTTTCGAGAGATATGTTAGACACTGAGAGGAGGGGTGAATCAGTGTAAAGCCAATTTTAAAACTTTTCTTAACTTGTCACAACTAACTACCAATTCATCATTCCACTATTCTTCCAATTTCATAATCATTTCATAAACATCTTTCATTTCATCCTTCACATATCATAAGCATTTGAATCATCAAAAACCATAACACAAAAGAACACAACACCATATAATTTTGTAATCTTTTTGTATTAGTTTGGGACCGGCTACAACCGTGAGGTAAAATCAGCACCTACTGATACAAAGAGCACCTACTCTTCATCCAGGACCCTACCTGGTTTTCTTAGACCCTGCTAAGAAGGGTTTGAGGTATCCTACCCTCAAAAGCAAGACAAGCTTGCTTTTACAATTAAATCTCACTGTCACATCAACATCAACTGTCTCTTCAATCTGTTCTGCTGCTGCTCATCCTTTTCTCTGATCATCATTCTTCATGTGTAAACATGGGCAGCTACTGTCATCAACATTGCTCATCTAGTCATCAATCACCAAGGTCTGCTCATCTCTGCTGTTGCTGGTCAACTGCTCATCATCTCTACTGCTGGTCATAGGTCTGCTCATCAATCTACTCATCAATACCGCTGCTCATGAACCTCTGGTCAATCTCTGTTGCTCATCCTCTTCATTCTTTATTGTTGCAACTCTGTATGGTCTTCTCATTGCTTATCAAGCCATCAATCTTCAATATCTTTATAGTTGTAGGTGTATCACTGCTATATAATCACCATTGTCTGATTCACTTGGTTGCTGGTCATGTCTTCTGTTGCAAGTTCATTCAATATTGAATCAGTCAAGCATACACTGTCAAACTACTTTTTAAGCAGCAGTCAATCTTTTTCAAGTCGCTCTTCATATGCATAGGACTGTCATCCTCCTACACTCATGTATGTCACTTAACTTTGTTGCATCATCAACAAGTTAGGGCCGTCAATACTAGGGCTGTCATCATCATTCACTTGGAATTCAAAGACCTAGGGTGCCATCATCCAAATACTTCATCAACAGCTTCTAGGGCTGTCATCATTACTTAGGACTGTCATCACCCTAAACTGTGCATCATTCTTGCACTGTATTCCAACTCTCATTGTGCATTAGGAATGCGTCTTCAATTTGCAAAACTTGAACTCTAAACAAGTCCCAAAACAAGGACTGTCATCACCCTCATCATAGGATCATCAGGATTAGGACTAGGGTTGTTCAAAAATTCAACACTTAGGCTATCATCATCATGCATTGACTATGTATATCTTGTGGAACAACCCAAAAGATACCACCAACCCAGACTGTGTATGATGCTGTAGAAGAAACTTCGGTGGACTACTTGAAGACTTTGGAAAGTGTACCAACTCGGATGTTTAAGCCTTCTTCCAAATTCGAACTATGTATGTATGCTCAGTCAAAAAGCTGTACACCATGTCACGTGGACTGTGGAAGAATCTGGGACTATTCATCCCCAAACACAGTCAATCTCGGATGTATATGCATGCTCCCTTCAAGCTTGCATTGTGCACCGAGTGTGCTATGGAAAATCTCCCTTTAGTGTCCAAGACTTGGACTTAAATTGTTTTAAAGCTTGAACTGTGTATGCTTCTATCTCAAGACTGTCACCTCAGTAGTATTCCAACTATCATCATGAGCAGCAAGAGTATACTCAGAAGAACGTCTAACATGTCACGGACTTTGATTGTATGTGTGCTTGTAGATGACCCCAAACACATCCAAAACTTGGACTGTGTATATGTCAGTCAACCTCAGACTGTGGAAAAGCCCTAAATAAATCACAAAATTCGGGACTATGTATTGACTGTGGAATAACCTCCAACATTGTGAACTTCGGGATGAGTGTGTCTACTACATCAAACTCGGACTGCATGTGTTCTTGGTAAAAAACCCAAAAGAAAAACTCGGACTGTATGCTGAGCTAAACCTCCTTTCAAAATTCGGGCTCAGTCTGCTCCTCGTGACCTCAGTCCAGTGAAAAATCTCAGAGCTATCTCACCCAACTCTCCCGAAATTTTCACACCTAAATTAAGAGTGTAGGCTCCTATTTATACACAATTTCCACAAATTTTTTATCGAGCCGACTTGTAATAAAATCAATTTTTATTTTTATTTGTTTTGAATATTTATTTGGAGCCAACCTCAAGGAATGGTGTGGGTTAGTCAGACTTCAAAACGAAGCCATCAAATCTCAACAACTTCATGCCACCATCTTCAAGGGTTCCAAGATCCAGGCTTGTGGGCTAAAGAATCAAGGACTTCATCTATGTGTTCTTTTATCAACACATCAAAGATTCATACACATGAGCCACACCATTTTCACCAAGTGAGCATGCTCCCCTTTTGTCTTCATCTCTCCCCCTTTGGCATCAATGGCAAAGGGTGTCCACATACCTGTGTTTGAAATCTCTGATCACTGCTGACTGCTCCCCCTGTCAATATGCACAATCCTAGGACCTGTCTGTATACCTGGAGTAACCATCCTTTCTCTGTTGAGTTCATCCTCCAGCCTTATGAACTCAAGGTGTGCTAAGGTCTTTGAGAGACCTTACACATGGCTTGCCGTATGGTAGCCATCCTCCCTGCTCTGATCAACCTCTCCTATCTGCAACTGCTCAGTCTTCCTCATCCATACTTGCTTCTTGGCATCTGTCCTTTGAGCATTTGTTCCTTCATCTGTACTGGCTTTCCTTGATGAGTTGTCTAGGTAACTTTTCAAGGGTTGTTTTCGTGTACTCCAACAATCTTGAGCTTTGTGCCCAAGGCCACTACAGCAATAACACCTCATCGTACGACAATATGCAACAATGTGACCAACATTGTTGCATGTCCAACACCTGACTAAGCTATTGGAACTTCCAACACTTCTTTGATCAGCTTCATTTCTCCATGCCTGAGCGTATCCTTGACTGTAGACATTTGTCTTTTGATCTTCAAATCTTCATGTTGATGTATATGAAGAACTCCTTCTTGGTTGACTTCTTTGACTGACACATTCATGGGCTTTGTGTCCAAACCCACTACACATGTAGCATCTTAAAGTATGACATGTGGCAACAATATGGCCTTCTTGTTTGCATGTCCAGCATCTAACCAAGTTACTTTGTCTTCTAATATTTCAGCTTCCACAATTTATTGCCTAGTGGCCAAAGTTTGAGCAAGAAAAACAATAGCCATTAAATTCATATTCATACCTTGGACCTTGTTTCCTTCTTGGAGTTGAATCTTTGCTTTGAGGAATGAGGTCAGCTTCTTGATGTGTTCTTGAACATTCACCATCCTTGTTATCATGTGCAGGTACATAGGATGCATCCTTGGTCATTGATGGACCAGCATTTGGGGTCTTTGGAGACCACTCGTCTTCTTCTAGATTGTCTTCTACCTTTCTAAACCCAAGACCATATTTGTCAAAGGGAGACCTTTGGCAATCCAATAATTTATCCAACTTGACAGAGCTACTGTTGAACTTCTCATGATGCTTTGATTTTTCAATCTTCTTTCTGAGATTGACAATCTCAAACTCATGCTTCTGATTTGTCACTTCTTTTTCTTCCAATTGATCTCTTAATTGCTTCTTCTATTCTCTTGGCTTCTTCTAGCTGAGTTTTCAAATCAAGATTTGCCTCTCTTGCTTCTTCAAGTATTTTTGAATCTTTAACATGGTTCTTTTGTTCTAGGGTTAGATCGATCAAATCAATCTTTAGCTTTTCTTTTTCTTCTTCCTTTTCCTTCAGCAATTTTAGCCAACCTACTCCTTCATGCTTAAGTTTCTTAAGCAACTCCTTTAGTTCAACATTCTTCTTTTGGAGATTATCCATATAATCAAAGGTTGTCATCCTAAACATCTTGTAATTAGATTGATTAAGATCAACTTTGTTCAAGTACCAATCAGCTCTGAGATCTATGTTACATACATAGTTTATAATTCTCTATTTAGCTTTCAACATTGCTTCATCATCATCTGCAAGAACCTTCTCAATTTCATCCCACAAGCTATCATTATAATCACAAGAGTTCATACCTTTACTGGAGTCCTCTTCTTGTTTGTCTTCTTCTTGATTGAGCTCTTCTAGGGTTCTTCTTGATTGAGCTCTTTTAGGGGCTTGTCTTCTGATTCCTGATCTGTCTTTTCGGGTTCTGGTCTTGCCTTCTGATACTCACTCTCCAACTTGAACCATAGGTCTTTTGCTGAAGTGTTCTCTCCTACACTTTCCTTCACTGAGCTGGGAAGTCCATCCATGAAGAACTTCAAGGCTGTAGTGTTGTCCTTCTTTACTTCCTTCTGTGCAGCTGATTTTCCTTTCTTATTTGATGGAGTGGGTGGATTGATAACAATTTCCCAAATACCAAACTTCTTTAGATAAACCTTCATTTTGCTCCTCCAACTGAAATAATCTGTAATATCAAGTATAGGCATGTCATTGCTTGATGAGTCTTTCTTTTCCTCCATTGTGTCTAAGGATCTCCTTCAAGCTTGCTAAGCTTGTGACGAAGGCCAACTCTGATACCAATTGTTAGACACTGAGAGGGGGGGTGAATCAGCATAAAGGCAATTTTAAAACTTTTCTTAACTTGTCACAATTAACTACGAATTCATCATTCCACTATTCTTTCAATTTCATAATCATTTCATAAACGTCTTTCACTTCATCATTCACATATCATAAGCATTTGAATCATCAAGAACCATAACACAAGAGAACACAACACCATATAATTTTGTAATCTTTTTGTATTAGTTTTGGACCGGCTACAACCGTGAGGTAAAATCAGCACCTACTGATACAAAGAGCACCTACTCTTCATCCAGGACCCTGCCTGGTTTTCTTAGACCCTGCTAAGAAGCATTTGAGGTATCCTAACCTCAAAAGCAAGACAAGCTTGCTTTTACAACTAAAGCTCACTGTCACATCAACATCATCTATCTCTTCAATCTGTTCTGCTGGTGCTCATTCTTTTCTCTAATCATCATTCTTCATGTGTAAACATGGGCAGCTACTGTCATCAACATTCACCATCTAGTCATTAATCACCAAGGTCTGCTCATCTCTGCTGTTGCTGGTCAACTGCTCATCAACATTGCTCATCATCTCTACTGCTAGTCATAGGTCTGCCCATCAATCTACTCATCAATACCGCTGCTCATGAACCTCTGGTGAATCTCTACTGCTCATCCTCTTCATTCTTTACTGCTGCAACTCTGTATGGTCTGCTCACTGCTTATCAAGTCATCAATCTTCAATATCTTTATAGTTGTAGGTGTATCACTGCTATATAATCACCATTGTCTGATTCACTTGGTTGCTGATCATGTCTTCTGTTGCAAGTTCATTCCATATTGAATCAGTCAAACATAAACTGTCAAACTACTTTTTAAGCAGCAATCAATCTTTTTCAAGCCGCTCTTCATATGCATAGGAATGTCATCCTCCTACACTCATGTATGTCACTTAACTTTGTTGCATCATCAACAAGTTAGGGCTGTCAATACTAGGGCTGTCATCATCATTCACTTGGACTTCAAAGACCTAGGGTGCCATCATCCAAATACTTCAGCAACAGCTTCTAGGGCTGTCATCATTACTTAGGACTGTCATCACCCTAAACTGTGCATCATTCTTGCACTATATTCCAACTCTCATTGTGCATTAGGAATGCGTCTTCAACTTGCAAAAGCTTGAACTCTAAACAAGTCCCAAAACAAGGACTGTCATCACCCTCATCATAGGATTAGGGTAGTCATCTCCACCTTCATCAGGATTAGGACTAGGTTTGTTCAAAAATTCAACACTTAGGCTATCGTCATCATGCATTGACTGTGTATATCTTGTGGAACAACCCAAAAGATATCACCAACCCAGACTGTGTATGATGCTGTAGAAGAAACTTCGGTGGACTGCTTAAAGACTTTGGAAAGTGTACCAACTCGGATGTTTAAGCCTTCTTCCAAATTCAAACTATGTATGTATGCTCAGTCAAAAAGTCGTACACCATGTCACGTGGACTGTGGAAGAATATGGGACTATTCATCCCCAAACACAGTCAATCTCGGATGTATATGCATGCTCCCTTCAAGCTTGCGTTGTGCACCAAGTGTGTTGTGGAAAATCTCCCTTTAGTGTCCAAGACTTGGACTGTAAATTGTTTTAAAGCTTGAACTGTGTATGCTTCTTTCTCAAGACTTTCAACTCAATAGTATTCCAACTGTCATCATGAGCAGCAAGAATATACTCAGAAGAACGCCAAACAATGTCAAAGACTTCGATTGTATGTGTGCTTGCAGATGACCCCAAACACATCCAAAACTTGGACAGTGTATATGTCAATCAACCTCAGACTGTGGAAAAGCCCTAAATAAATCACAAAATTCAGGACTGTGTATTGACTGTGGAATAGCCTCCAACAATGTGAACTTTGGGATGAGTGTGTCTACTACATCAAACTCGGACTGCATGTGTTCTTGGTAAAAAACCCAAAAGAAAAACTCGGACTGTATGCTGAGCTGAACCTCCTTTCAAAATTCGGGCTCAGTCTGCTCCTCATGACCTCAGTCCAGTGAAAAATCTCAGAGCTATCTCACCCAACTCTCCTGAAATTTTCACACCTAAATTAAGAGTGTAGGATCCTATTTATACACAATTTCCACAAATTTTTTATCGAGTTGACTTGTAATAAAATCAATTTTTATTTTTATTTGTTTTGAATCTTTATTTGAAGCCGACCTCAAGGAATGGTGTGGGTTAGTCAGACTTCAAAACCAAGCCATCAAATCTCAACAACTTCATGCCACCATCTTCAAGGGTTCCAAGATCCAGGCTTGTGGGCTAAAGAATCAAGGACTTCATCTATGTGTTCTTTTATCAACACATCAAAGATTCATACACGAGCCACACCATTTTCACCAAGTGTGGGTTCAAGGGCCTTCATAAAGGTTCCATGACTTCATTAAGTCATCAATGACCATATCTTCATGTCACCTAACCATGTAAGTGCAAGCAGTGGGCTCTGTTGCCGCCTAATACACACTTTAAGACACAGGAAAGTCTCCAACCCGCTTTGTGTGTCCTTGGGGGCAAGTTAGAGCTGGGGACCACTGTCACCACAGTCCACAACTCCTCCGTTTAGGCTAGATCCCAACAGAGCCAAGGGGGGTAGTCCCTACGAAATACTAAGTTCTAGATTTGTTAATTAATTACAAATTTATTAAAGGGATCTTTTTAAGGTTATAAAATTACAAGACCAGTGCCTAGATTGAATGGAGTAAAAAATTACAAGCTACAAACTTACAAAAGAATAAGAATGATTATCCACAGTTGCCTACGCTAAGCAAGATTTACAATATTAACAATATGAACAAATTCTAAAGAATTACACAATATGAACAAGTTATTATGTCAAAGATCAAAGGACAGATTACTTTCAAGTTACAAGGTTAAACAATTCGATTACTTAAGCAAATGAATTAAAGGTGCCACCATATGAGATTGCAAAACTGAAAGAAAATACTTGTAACTGAGAAATGAAAGTGCTTGCAGTAAAAACCTTGAACAGCAAGGCAAAGATGAATAGAATGACCTGTGTTTGTAGGACGTTTTGCAATGCTTCTTGGTTTATTTTAATAGATTTTATTAAAGTTGAAGTCTTTGATTAAGTTTTAGATCCGGTGGTGTGACTACCCCGATCTAGTTCTTCTCAAACCGAAGAAAGATTGCTGTTGCGCTCAACAGGTGGGAACAAAGCCCACCCCTAGCTCACAGGTCAAACCCCAATGGCCCGGTGCTCACAAGGAGGACGTCGATGCGCCTAGAGAACCCCTCGGTCTACTACCCCTTGCAGCTTCCGAGTCACTGTTTTTAATCAATTCGAAAATCACTAAATGGATGCCTATTAAACTAGGACTTCCGTTTCCCCTGGTCGTATCTCGGAGTACCCCGGAGGGTGATAACCGAGTAGAGGAGCAGGAAATAGAGAAGCTTTGTTGGTTAATTTTATGGGTTAATTTTAAGTCTTGGGTGATTAAGACGCAAATGTAAATTTTAAAACTATCAACAAGATCACCAAGCGATATCCCTTATGGGAGGTGCCGGTATTCGATCTTGGACTGAAAATTTAAATGTGAAGATTGTAGCAGGAAAATAAAGTGTTTCTTTAATTACCTAAGCCCCCACTTCTCCTGATTTTCATATCCAACTTGAAGTCCCTAAAGGGAGATGACAAGTGGATAGAGGATACGCAAGATATATGGGTTGTATGGTTACTTCCTTTAACAGAAAATTTACAGATTGCTG